>APFE030703371.1:0-21289 GCA_000404065.3 Pinus taeda | reverse complement strand
CTATATTTGAAATAGTAAAATTTAGTTTCAAATGGATACTCCACATTACCTATGATTATTCCATATAAGAGATATGAATATCTTGTAAATTAAAAGTAGTTATACAATTTTAATGGATAATTGATATTGAATGGTATTTATAATTGTAATCTAGTTTATTATCTCTACTTAAAGAAAATGTGGACATTTAAAGTAATTAGTAGATTTAATTAGTATAATGTAGAATTTAATTTGTGTGGGATGTCTAAATATATAAGAAATATAAACTTTTTGTTTATTAAAAATTAATAGTAGTATTGTACCAGTATTGTTTAACTATATGATAATGGAATTATGTATTTTTAAGTAAGCTTTACTTATTATGAAGTTTTAAGTAAGTTTTAATTAGGATGAAGTGTAAATTGGTTAGTTTTTATAGAGCTTAGTTTTCATAAAATTTATATTTAAATTTCATAAGAAGGTATTGTCACTAAAATTAACTAAGCTTTAATTATAATTAATTGTAAATTGGTTAGTTTTTATAGAGTTTAGTTTTCATAAAACATTAGATTCAAATTTCAGAATAAGGTATTGGCAAAGTAAGTTTTTATTATGATGAAGTGTAAATTGGTTAGTTTTTATGGAGTTTATTTTCATAAAATTTTAGATTCAAATTTCATAAAAAAGTATTGCCAATAAAAATCAATGTGAAATATTACATTATTTTCAAAAACTTCTAAAATCAACAAAATTAAATAATATCAATTTAAAAAGTAAAATATATAATAACTTTAATTTGTTAAAGCATTTCATTTTTCTTATTTTTCTCATAACCATTGTGGATGTATCTTTTAACATAGTGTTTTATTGAAGAGATACATCACTTCTTAGTTAAGGGCTTTATGCTACCATCCTTTCTTCTACCAAGAACAACTCTATTTAAGTGATTTTTTTGCCAATCTTTTTCATATATTTTTTTAATTAAATGGTTACCTATAAATTGTAGATCACTTGGTTTGTGTGAGGTTTACTCTTCATGAGGTGTCAAGTTCAAACTTCATAAGCAGGGGTTGAGGATGGGAGCAATCTTTGGGGGAAATAAACTATTGCAAGATTCATATGTAAGGGTTGAGGGTGGGAGCAAGATTTTGGGGAAATAAGCTATTGCAAACTTCATAGGTAAGGGTTGAGGGCGGGAGCAACCTTTTGGGGAAACAAACTATTGCAAACTTCATAGGTAAAGGTTGAGAGTGGGAGCAACCTTTGGGGGAAAATAAACTATTTTAGATAGAGAGTGCAATGCAATCACAATCCATAACTATACTAACAGTCAACACAATAACTTTACAAACATGTATCCCACTTTATTGTAGCTCAACATATAATACCATGTAATTCCATTCATTTGGTTGAGAGGTATGGATAATAAAAGAGATGTTGCAATGTCATGTCCTGTATGGATAATGAAAGAGATGTTGGAATGTCCTATCTTATAAACTGTCAAATCTCTTTTTACTTTAAAAGAGATTTGCATCTCAAGGGATTTGATCCCTATCAATACTTGATAGATCCAAAATTAAGATCGATCTAAATTTATTATAATGTAAATGAAAAATTTATTAATTATAAATACTCTTCCTATATAATTAATACACAAACAAAAATAAATTCTTACTCTATCTAATCTATCCAAATCATGTTCCAATACATGATTGGGGCATTATTGTATTATTCTTTCTCATAATTTCAATTTGGCATTAGTTGTTTATCATAATTTCAAATCCATACTTTGCAAAGCATAACCCATATTATAATACTTACACTAATCTTAAAAGCTAATTCCTAAAACAATTATTAATATAAATTCATCGACTAACAAACACTATCGACTCGATCCAAAACCTCAACTTTCACATTCTATAATCATCATTCTTAAACTAAACACATATCTAGGAATCTTTCACCCACCAAATGCCTCAATGAGGATCTATACTCTTCATCATTTAATCTCTTCTAATTACAATTACAAGTTACATTAACTTCACCATCTATTTTTTTTTATAAACTAAAAAAACAATACATTCCTAAAAAATTGTCACCTTCTATTCCAACCACCCTTCCTTTATTCCACGTACAAATAAATTGTCACTTTCCATTCCATCCACCCTTCCTTTATTCCAGCTACAAATTTGACATGGAATTCCTTAATAGCAGTATTCTATCATACCACATCCATTGTTGAGCTAACTCCACTTAATGACAAACCGCCACAATATTTATGCCATAAGGCGTTCCCTCTGAAATAAACTTTGCTCTTTGCTTATGTGTCATTACTTTGCACCATTAGATGATATGCTAGACGATTGAGCCATGTTGAGTCGTTCAATTATCCTGAGGTAGTTGCAACTCCCTAACCACCTGAGCAGTGCAAATTTGATCCTCCATAACAGTTTTTGCTTCGCTTCTGGTTTCAACTTCGCATCATCAATTGAAGGTTGGGAAACACTATGAGCTCTCTATCAAAGTACTTAGATTGTGGTTCTTTTGGTTTGCTGAAATCCAAATTGCAGTCAATAGCAAAAACTCTCAGTGAAAGACGTCGGGCAGTTTTGAAGTAGTGAAAGACGCCATGCAGTTTTGATGGAGATAAAATGACCAATAGTAACGCAACCAATTCTGATGACAAGTTTTATATTTTTTAGAATTCCTTTCTTAAGAAAATGGAAGCGATATAAAATGTTTGCTACAATAATGACGCAAAGCAATTTAGGCAAAAAAATAATATTTTACTATAATTGTTATTTCAGAGAAACGAAATGCAAACCTTTTGCTTTGGACCTTTTGCTTTAACCTTCACCAATCAATATCTTCATTAAGGGCATTGATGGTAATTTTTATTTATTTTATTTCCTAATTTATTCTTTCTTTAAAATTCCTTTTTTGCTTCAAGGTTTGATTTAAAAAAATTAATATGTAAATGCTTATTCCAGCATGCAAACCAACCAAACAAAAGGCCAATCTTTCACTTTAAGCAGCGAAGTGCATTTCAGGCATTTCAACCAAACAAAAGGATGATATTTCACTTTAAATGTCTCGAATTAGTATGTTTGTACCTAGCATTGGTGGTAGTTAAATTCTTCTCAAAACATTATTTCTTGCTTCAAGCATTGCTTTGATAAAATTAATACAAAAATTTTAATGCTTTGTATTTTCAGAAATCAATACATGTATTGTTGGTGTACTCCTAGTTGGATGAACAGTGTGATAAATTTTCCCTATATGTCTTATGAATATAATGCTAAATGAATGATTTGTTATTTTTATTTTATTTTATTCAGGATTTCCATGTATGGTGAATGATTATTTTCCTTAATAGGTTTTACAAACTAAATAAATACAGTCATACGAACTCTTGTCAGATCACAGAAGGGATTTTATCAGGAAAGACCAAACTTATGCCGAGAATTAGAATGAAGTCGTTCTTTATTTATCTCTATTGTATTTATGCCACAGGTGACAGAGCGAGGAGTCAAGGTTACTTTTTGTACTGGTCAAACCTGTGATTGCAGGTCCAACTGATCCTCACCAATTCAGACCTATGATTCCAGGTCTAACTTATCCTCACCAATTCAGACCTGTGATTAATTTCGAAATGTATAGCAATAGATCAATCCACCAATCAATTGATGCTTTGTCATATGAGTTGTGGATTTAGAAAAACTTTCTTTAATGATATATCACCAGTACTGTTCGTTCTGTCACTTGCCCAATGGTTCTCAAGGTCAGAATAGGTTTCGGCGTAAAATTTTGACTGCCTCTTTGCACCTCTAAACATCGGGACCAAAATCACATCATAGATCGAGCTTCGTTTAGTACATTACAACATATCAAACCTTTGAAAATGTTCAATGAATAGGATTTTGAAATCTACTGAACGATCACATTGAGCATAATGTCCACCTCCTTCACAAGAAAATTCCAAATGGTTGGTGATTGGTGAACCCATGTGGACGATACTAGGGTGGTTAAGGTTGACCATCATTCAAAAAGACTCACCTATTGTTAATGTTAATAAGATTTGAGAATTCAAATCATAAAAAAAAAATAAAAAAAAAAAATAAATAAATAAATAAATAAAAAAAAAAAAAAAAAAAAAAAAAAAAAAAAAAAAAAAAAAAAAAAAAAAAAAAAACATGCATAAATGAAATCAAGATAAATAAACAAATATCTATGCATAAATGAAATCATGATAAATAAAAAGAGTAGTAATTTATGTGATTAAAAATAAGGAAAGTTGTTATTTCTTTGAATTTGGTTATTATTTTAAAAAAGAATTAACCATAAGAGTGTTTAAATCATTTTTTAGATTGTGGAAATAGATTTATCACTATCAAAAATTTTGGGGCACCTAAAATCCTGAAGCTTGACAAAGCTAATCTATATTTCACAAAATTTTTGTGACATTCTGCTCCCTGGTCTAACATTTGTATCTAACAAATGTAAATCCCTGGCATACCTTGACAAAATTGATAGGTTGCTATGGAAAAATTGATAGGTTTTGTGAATTGGAATAAGGAAAATTAATGTACAACGCCAGAAAGATTTGTACTTTAGCATTGGGGATAGATTGTAAAGGAAATGGGTTCCTGGATTTCACACATCGTGCATGTTTCTCTGTGTTGTAATATAGAAGTAGATTCCTTGGAATATGGTGACGGGCCTGTCTGCTTTGAAAAGGAAGTGGTAGATGGGTTAGGGCCTATCTCTAGTGAAAAGAGGACCATGTTGTTTGATATGATCGGCTGCAAGGCATGGAAATTATGCAATGTTTCACTGAAGCACTTTATCAATGGTATTTGTATTGTTACTTTAATGCTTTTTGCACAGACTTGTAGTAGGTTATTCAAAAATGAATCAACTCTTGCAATGTCTTAGAAAAAGAGTAAAGGTTACAATTTTCTATTTCACATTTCACAAATATTTTGTTAAAGATAAAACTTATAAAATATTCATCAAAAATAAAAAATAAAAAACTTTAAAAAATTTTAAAATTCTTTATAGCATGTAATTAATAACAATAAGAATAATTAAAATAATAAAAAAATGGGTCGAATCCTACTGACCAACGAACCCACACCCACATGACCCACACCCACATGTAGAGCGACTAAGAGATTGGAATGGATGGATTTCTTAATTCTCGGTTTTTGTTATATTGGACATGCCTACAATGCTTAAAGGGAAATATAAACCTCCGCATAGAATGAGGGTTTTTTTTAATATTTTTGGAAACATGGAGAGCATGCAGAGCGACTAAGAGATCGGAATGGATGGACTTTTAATTCTCGGTTTTTGTTATATTGGAAATGTCTACAATGTTTAAAGGCAAATATAAACCTCCTCATAGAATGAGGTTTTTTTTTTTTAATACTTTTGGAAACATGGAGAGTCGAATAAAAGATTGGAATGAATGGATTTTTTAATTCATGGTATTTTTTTTTTTTTTGGACATGCCTACAACGTTTAAATGGGAAATATAAACCTCCTCATAGAATGAAGGGTTTTTTTTGAATATTTTTGGAAAATCAGAATTTTTTTTGGAGAGAAATTAAGAATTAAGAATTTTACCATATTTAACACTAAGATCAATGTGTAACAGTTATTTTGACCATAAAAGTTTACCAAGTAATACACGATGGAAAGTTTTAAATGTTTTTCTTTAATTACATTTGTGTTTTAATGTAGGAGGGAAAAACTATTTGTTGATGTGAAGATGTTATTAATTAAGATTGTGTAAGTTCTGTCATATGGGAAAAAAAAAAATATTCCGGTCATGACTCTTACTCTCAACTCCTTTTTCCTCGAATTTAAACCAATAATATAATAAGAACTAAACCATACACAACAAACTTATAAGACTATACTTATTGTTAGTAAACCATGAAAAAAAATCTTACTCTCAACTCCTTTCTCTTCGAATTTAAACCCATAATATAATAGGAACTAAACCCTACACAACCAACTTATAAGACTATACGTGCTGTTAGTAAACTGTCAAAAAATGATTGGACTTATTTGCAAATAAACCAAACCACCCTACTTACTCCAGATTAAGAAGGCATACTTCGATACCTGCTTCGCCGAAACAAACGTTGAATTTCTATTAGTATAAGTTAAAATTAGGCCTCCTATGTTCTAGTGAAATCCAGCAGGGTTGGTTAGGTGTAGTTCAATTCTTGGTTTGCATAAAATCAAGTTGTCTGGGATAAATCTTATTGCCATACATGAGGGAGTTAACTATTGGTGAACATTGTTGCAAGCAAAAAATATTGACAGAAATGGCAATACGTAGCACAAAACGTCAAAATGGTGGCAACCCTGAATTTTTTGCAAAAATCAAGACACGTGAAAGTTTAGGTGTAGTTCAATTCTTGGTTTGCATAAAATCAAGTTGTCTGGGATAAATCTTATTCCTAGACATGAGGGAGTTAACTATTGGTGAACATTTTGCAAGCAAAAAATTTTGACAGAAATGGCAATACAGAGCAGAAAACGTCAAAATGGTGGCAACCCTGAATTTTTTGCAAAAAACAAGACACATGAAAGTTACCTATTGGGAATGTGGCTATAAGAAAGAATATTAAAAAAAATGGAATTGCTAAGTACAAAAATTTAAAATGGTGGTAAATTAAAAGAAAGAAAGAAAATTATGTTATTTTAACTTTCACTAGGCTAAAGATAGTCTATCAGACAAATTGTTTTTTCATATTATCCCAAGAGTTAGTTGTGTTTTCTTAGAAGGCTTCACATTCTAGATGTATTTATCACTTGTGCATTCATATGTAGTTTTTTGAATATTAAAAAAAATGGAATTGCTAAGTACAAAAAGTTAAAATGGTGGTAAATCAAAAGAAAGAAAGAAAATTAAATTATTTTAACTTTCACTAGGCTAAAGATAGTCCATGGGACAAATTGTTTTTTCATATTATCCCAAGAGTTAATTGCGTTGTCTTAGAGGACTTCACATTCTAGATGTATTTATCACTTGTGCATTCATATATAGTTTTTTTTATGCGAATATACCGAGCCAGAGTTCTTGATACTGTTTTAAACTGACAAATTAATTTTTGTTACTATTTTAAATTGACAAATTACTTTTGGCTACCAAGCTGACTAATTTTTAAATTAATTCATTTTAAAATATTCACTCTAATATTTTATAATTATTTCTAGGTTGGAGGATTACTCATATAGGGTAATTAAGCCCCATACTGGAATAAAATCCTAGAGAAGATCTTATTTGCTCTCCATGTAAGTCTACTCAGATTATCATTTTATTTTCTTTTTGAAGCATGCAATTCAAAAGAGTTTGAAGGAGTAAAGATGTGTGACATAGTGTACTCCGTCACATGAAATGATTGAATTTCTTGTAAATGAATGGAAGGAGGAAGGAATATATGGGAACGCTGAGCTTTCCTACATGTAAACAAGATAAAATAGAAATATGTACCTAGACAAGATAAAATAGCAATATATTACAGTAAAAAATGATAAAGATAATAATTATGTCTTGTTGAGAAATATATTAATTAGTTATACCTTATGGCATTTCCTTTACAACATCTAGTGTAATTGCTATTGGTAGTTTTTAATCCAAACGAAAGGGCCAACTACATTTATAAATTTACTGAAAGCCTAATCCTACATAACCTATACAACCATCCATTGACTTGACGTGGCCATATAGTGAAGGCTTTTACGACAAGGAAGGCTAAGGTTTATTATTATAAATTAATATTCTACGTATGTGATGAGGTGGCATAAACATCAAGCAGAACGTCTCTCTTATCGACCAATAAGGAATAGTCAAACCCAAACATGAATGCCACGATTGAAATAATATATTAAATTATGATGACATAGATGTTACAAATGAACCAATAGATTTTTCAAGGCTTCTAAAATAATATTTTTGAAATAAAATGGATGACATAATGATATAAGCATGTTCAAAGATTAACATCAAATGCTCTAACTGATGGAATGGAGACGTTATGATAGCATCAACTAAATAGAGATGTTATTATTGTACCAAATAAATTCAAAGAGGCCACAATAGTGATTTAGCAGCCTGAATTATATTAACATATTTAGAACTAATTTATTACAAAATTATGAAATTTAAGTATTTATTAAAGTTTATTTAAATTAATATGAATGTGTAAAATTTTTAAATAAATAGCGGAAAATAGTAAGTAAAAAAAATAAATAGTAAATTATTTTGTAATAATTTATTGGAAAAAAATGAAAGAATACTCTCACACTTCATAACACATTCATTATATTATTCAATAACTAATTTAGGGTTACAAAATATTATAGAGTTTTTTTGCTTTCAATAGGATTTAGTTGTGAATAGGTTCTTGGGAAATTTTCACAGGGTAACAATCAGTTGAAAGACACACACATCCCCCCTCTTGAAGCACTCGAAAAATGGGCATAATGAAATCATAATCAATTTATGTTTTTCTAGTTCCACATGTTGGAAAGCACTAATAATTAATTTGTCAAATGTTCTTGCTCAACATTATTTGTCTAACACTATTCATCATGCATCACAAACTATTGGTCAATAATTATTACTTATTATGCTAATCTTTCATTCCCTATCACTACGAAGCATTTCTTGAGATAATCGCTATGTTGCACAATAGCATAGTGTGAGACACACTTGTCCCAACATTCTCATTTTTCATGCGTATCTTGCAAAAATATAAGGGAGAATGCATCAAATTGTTAGTTCAACACTAGGTGTCATAAGGCCCATAGGCCCAAAAAACCACTTCAAATTACGTATACTCACAAGTTTTTCAATGCATCTGCAATAATTTATAAGATGCATACCTTTCCTAGTATTAACCTTCCATCATTTTCCATGTCTCGAACAAAATGTTACTAGATATCAATATGCTTTATCTTTGTATGAAATGTTGGGTTCTTAGCTAGGCAAATGACATTGTTCCTATCATATTGAAACATAATGGTTCGTCGACTTAACTCTACATCTAAACACAAATTCACAAGTGAAATGGATTCCTTACAAGCATGAGTAGATGTTTTATACTCCTCCTCTATAGTGGATAAAATGACCACAACTTATACTCTAGCATGAGTAATTCAAGGAAACAATGGACTCGGAAGAATTGTTGGAAAAGGGACCGATGACATTGATAATGGAAGGACCAAGGATCAAGTTTCCTATATGTGGAAGGAATAAAACAAAAAATCTTGAGTGTCAGTGAAATGTGTGATCAAGGATATGATCTCATGTTTAATTCCAAGAGGTATGAAATCATAAATGTTGATACAGGAAAAATGGTGGAAAAGGCTAACAAAACTTGAAGTAATGTATACATTATTGACGGAACATAAATGGAAAATTGTTGTATGGGAAAGATAGAAGAAAGATGGCTATGGAACAGAATGTTGGGACATATCAGCTTTTATAATTTGGTAAAAGTTACAAAATCAAAATGCATTAATGACATTTTTACATAAAATAACACAACCTCATAATGTTCTCTATAAAGTGTCCTAGTATGGAAAAGATACCAGAGTAGTCTTCAAAATAAATAATTAAAAATACTCATCTTAGCCTTTGGAAATCATTCACCCCAGTCTGACCTCCATGGACTAGCCAAAAACTAGACTTTGAAAGGGGAAAGGTACTTTATGACATTCATTGAATATTATACAAGAATAACTTTGGCTTCCTTTCTTAAAGACAAATCATAAAATTTTGAAACCCTTGAATCCTTCAAAGATTTGGTAGAAAATGAAATAGATATAAAGATTAAATGCCTAGGAACATATAAAGGAGGAGAATTCACTTGAAATTAATTGAATAATTTTTATAAACATCATGGAATCAAAATGCAATTCACGATAGCAAGAACACCACAAACAACTCGTGTGGCCAAAAGGGAAAATCAAACACTACAAGGAATGGCCAAATCCATGTTTTTTTAAACTTAGTTACTAGACCAATTTTTTGGAGAAGCATTATGCACCATAGTCCACATATTGAATAGAATTCAAATAAGAACAAAAGATACTAAAACTCCCTATGAAATATGGAAAGGTAGACCAACCACAATTAAACATTTCAAAGAGTTTAGAAGCATATGGTACATCAAGGTAAATGAATAAAATATAGGGAAATTCAAATCCAAATCTTATGAAGGATTTGTTCTTGGATATGCCTATAGAAGCAAAGGATACATATGTTACAACAAAAGGACTAAAAAATTTGTTGAATGCACTCATGTAAAAATAAATGAAAATCTTCCCAAGTGAAGCCACATCCAATTAACTATCAAGAATGACAATTAGATGATGATCAATGTGAAGATCATGACGGAGAATAGATAAAATAAGATGATTCATTACTTTCAAAAACATCATCCAAATATGTTAAAAATAATCATCTGTACAATTAAATTTTGCGAAAGTGGGAGTCATGAGTTTAAATAAGAAGGAAACTTGCCAGTACATCAAACCAGGAGGACCTAGCTCTATTATCCTTGATGGAGCCTTAAATTGTTTCTCAAGCTCATCAAGATGAACATTGGATTAACTCTATGAATGATAAACTGGATCAAATCGAGAAAAATAATACATGGGAATATGTGCCAAGACCAAAAGACAAGAATATGGTTGGAACCAAGTGGATCTATAGAAATAAACTCAATGAGCATGGACAAGTAGTAAGGAACAATGAAATACTCGTATGTAAAGGATATACTCAAGTTAAAGGGGGTGGATTTTGAAGAGACCTTTGCTCTAGTGGCTATACTTGAAGGAATCAAGATGTTATTGGCTTTTGCATGTTTTATAGGATTCAAATTTGTCAAATGGATGTAAAATTATCATTTTTGAATGGAGAAATCCAAGAAGAAGTTGATGTTGAACAAGTGGAATGGATTCAACTATCAAAACAAAAGGATCATTTGTGAAAACTAAAAAAGTCCTTATATTGTTTGAAAAAACTACCTAGATCCTACTATTCTAGATTGGATAAGTATCTTTAGTAGCAACATTTCAAAAGAAGTGCAACAAAAAATAACCTTTACATTAATATTGAAAAATGCAACATCTTGATTATTGTTGTCTACATAGAGGATATAATATTTAGTAGTAATGCTAACTCTACAAGAAAAGAAATTGAAGCCAAACTGAAAAAGGAATTTGAAATGTCTATGTTGGGGGATTATCTTTCTTTCTTGGCTTACAGGTTAATCAAACAAAAAAAAGGAGTCTTTATATCTTAGATCAATTACCTCAAGGAAATTTTAAAGAAATTTGGTATGAAATATTGTGCATCTGTGAGAACTCCCATGTAAATAGGCTATAAACTTAGTAATGATGAGGAGTTTCTGATAGTAAACTAGCCCATGTATAGGTCCATGATTGACAACTTGCTTTACTTGACAACATATAAACCATATATCATGCAAGTAATAGGTATGGTGGGAATATTTCAATTAGATCTGAGAGAATCTCATGTGAATGTAGTTAAAGGAATATATAGATATCTATAAGGCTCTAAAAATTATGGTTTATGGTATCCAAGGAAAATATATATTACACTCATAGCTTATATAGATATAAATTCACTTGGCATTTTTGAAGATAAAAAGAGCAGTAATGGAGGATATTTATTTCTAGTTAGATGTATAGTTTCCTAGCTCAATAAGGAAAAAGCTTCAATTTATCTATCCATTGTTGAAAAAGAATATATTGCAGTAGCCTCCTATTGTACCCAAGTCCTATAGATGAAGAAGAACCTAAAGGATTTCAAGAGAATGGAGAGAAACCTATTTCTATTATGTGTGACAACATTAGTGTTATAAAAATTTCAAAAAACAATGTTATGCATTCTAAAATGAAGAATATTCCTATTAAGTACCATTTTCTTTGAGAACATTACACTAATCAAGTTGTCGGGTTGGAATACATTAAAACAAAGGAATAAATTGAAAATATATTCACTAAACCTTTTCTAAGAGAAAACGTTGAATATATAAAATAGAAAATGGGTGTAATTTCATCCTTGCAAGGAGGAATAACTCACTAATATCAATCACAAAGTATGATATTGATGGGGGGAGATGATATGAAGATGAAAAGAAAGAACCACTGGTTAAGGAGGAGCAATCCAAAAGGGGAGTCAATTTTTTTAGAGTTATTGATTGAGCAACCACTTGCAATTGAAGAGTTCCTAGTAATATTTCTTTCCATTGATGTCAAATGGGCGAAGAATATAAGACATTGACTAGGAAGCATGAGAGAAGGAGAAACCTCTAGATTAGCAACTTGATAATAAAATGTCACGCCATCAATGACCATTAATGGCTAGTGGTATTTCCATTAATGCCAATGGGGGAGATTATTGACCAAGTGTTGTAATTGATGTCAAAGGTTAGTCATTGATGTCAAGCCCAAGGAGATTTCTCAGTATGTTGGCAGGTGTATTTGGTTGTATCATGTCTAGGGGGAGCTTAGTAAGTGTGTTGAAGTGTGTTGTTTCCTAGCCAAGGTCAATAATACAAGTAATATTTGATGGAATTTTGTTTATATGTAAAATTGTTCAAAAGCACATGTAAAGTGTTTAGTTGGATGTCCCTCTCAGAGAACTTTCAATAGTATATGGAAATAAGTCAAATCCCCAAGGATTGATGAGGAAACACATTTTGAAGTGAAAGCAGTTTATGTTGGCTATGGCATCCATGATATCTGGGCACATTTGAGAAATATAGGGCTATATTATTTTTGCATACCTAGATTCATTTAAAAAGTGTATAGAATTTTGGTTTACTAAATATCCAGTATTTTATGAATCCAAACCTTTGTAGTATAATTAAAATTACTCATAAAATCACTGAATTTTTAGATTTAATCAAGAGAAAAATGATGTGAGAAGATAATAAGTGGAAATAATGGATTGTTTGGGATGATGACTTGCTAGTTGAGCTAGCTAAGTGATGTGGCAACAAGAATAATATTTGAGCCTCTTTGGTATATCTAGGTATCCGAGCCTTTAGGGATTTTGCAACTTGGCCACTTTCCAAAATATTCAGATACTAGATTTTCTTATTCACATGTGGTGTAACATAACTAACATGATAGTATGGGTAGGATGATAGATGGCACTAAGCGGTAGTGACGTAGTAATGGTGATGACATGTTACTCTATGAGCGTGACACATGGTAGGAAGATATGGGCATTTTGGGTGGCCAATTGGCCCTATTTCAAGCAACACGTGGAAATGATATTGCATAAATATGTGGTAGTGACATGGAAAATATGATGTAGCAGAACGTTACACATGGCAAGTTTTGATTGGTTTTATGAAGATTCAATGTGGAAGTCTCAGAACACATGTCAGGGGCTGGTTTGGTGAACTTTTGCATCTATTATCCTTTGGCTAAAAGAGCAAAAAATAAGGAAATTTTCCTCAAATCAGTAGTGGGGCCCTTAGAATGTCCAAAATTCTGAGTTATCTAGGAATTTAGTGGTTTGGGAGGTGTACACACATTGGCAATTTCATATGACTCGGATCTTGACTTAACGAATGAATTTGTCAAAGTTTCGTCCAACAGCGTCCCATGGAAAATATATATGGGGTATGAGAAATATTTCCACACCATTCGAATATATGGCCAATTCATGAGTATAAAAGGTTTCTTATTTGTCTAGATCCTATATTTTCGTCCAAACATTTAGCCTATGGTCTCGACTCTTGGTCTTATGGAGTAAATTATGATTTTTAGGTGGTGAAGCTTGTAACATACCCTTTTCTATCCATAGCACCTTACTAAGGGTAAAAGGAGGTAGTTACTCTCATGACACGACCTCCAATGTCCTATTATGGAAATGAGGTCTAATGTTTTTTTTTATCTTTTCCAACTTTCTCAAAACTTAAAAGTGATGACATTGTTGTGCTCATCTTATTGATACCTTTATAGAGATGTAAAATTTTCCTCAATACGAGTCCCCGATCAAAATATATGGCCGATCAAAGTTTGGATTATTAGGTCTCGTCTGACCTTCCACATGGAAACCATTTATATACCCAAGTTAGACACCATGTCATCACCACATGGTAGCTATCGACCCACTCATGCCAGGTCATGACCCTTTTTCCACAACTCATGCAAATATATTTATATAATATAGTATAAGGGTTAAAACCCCCTTCCATACCTTCCAAACATTCTGTGGCCCCCCCTCCTACCACCCCACCTTGGGGACGAAATCCTAGTAGGCTCCTTTGTAGTCCTCCATTGAATTTATCGGGGAAGAATGGATGAGGCTTATGTGGATTGACATGTCACACTCCCACGTCAAATTCTACCAGAGGATCCTTTCGACAAATAGAATTTGGTTTACATCCTTATGAACCCCTTTCTCCATGCATCACATCACTACCCCTCACTATTTTGTATGTGAGATCCACCAATAGCACATCACCCCAGGGATCAAATCCCTATGGGGTTTCACTGCACACCATAAGAAATTCTCTAGGATGAAGCACCAGGGTGACATTAGTAACTTTTAGCACTGAGGTGATGCCACCCTCCACATGGCTCCCCTCTAGGATTGTCATCTTTCACCCATTTACAGGCCACCTGGCCCCATAAAAACCCAAAATTTGAATAACATGTATCCTGCTCCCAATTTTCCACATCGCAATATGGCCAAGTCAGCTGCCACATTGGTCATGGATCCCACTAGTCTTTCAATGTATAAGCCCTTCTCCCATGAGAAGAGGATCCATCTCCCATCCATTCATCCTATATAAACCTCCCTTTTTCCTAAGCGCAAGCTAGTGTTAATAATGTTATTTTGGTTCAGAGCAGACAATAATGTATTACTAGTTGTAGCTATAAAGTTGTGTGAGGGAGAAGTGTGATTTGGTTTGGAGTGAAGCCTAAAGGGAAGAGCCTTAAAAATATTGTGGATCGAGGCCATCATGGGATGCTAGCAGAAGAGTGTGGGAACTTAGTCTTGTCAGAGGAGGGCTGCAATGTCAAGACAAATGGTTGTAATCTCTCTTTCATATTAATATATGCAACTATCAATTGATTTCCTACATGATTTGTCATCTTACATATCATGGCTTAATGTTTCTTGACTTGTTAAGTAGGTGGAATTACAATTTGTCTATTATCACGTTTGTTGTATGTTGTTGTTTACTTGTTTCAGGTGCTTGAAGAAGGAAGCAAGAAATAGCTGGAGTGAGCAAGCAAGGACATCATCAAACAGGATAAGTGGACTAAGAGGTAGGGCCTCTTAATTGGTTCTAACCTAAGGAAATATTCCATGGAATGTATCTATTGTGGCTAGACCCATTATCAGGCTAGATGAATTCGTTTGTGTCTGCACTTATAATTTTACTTCACCACAAGTTGGCGACTCCACTGGGGATCCTAATCCTTTTGTTTGTCTTGGATTTCATGATTTCATGAAAAAATTTCTAGTTCCACTTTTTCCCTTTGGTTCTATTTCATTTCTCCTGCTTACTGGCCTGAGTCTAAAATTCATAGCAGTAGATTTGGTCCCTATTTCAAAAAATTTTGTATTTTTCCTTAGCTCTCTCGATCAGTGTGCTTAATTCATTGACAGTCGCGCCGATCAGTGCGAGTTACTGAAAAAAAGTCATGTCGATCAGCCTCTAGCACTTGTTGTCAGTTAGGCAGTCATGCCAATGTCTATAGGTAAAGATTAGGGCCTAACCCCAATCTTGGCAAGTGTGTTATGCTCTTGTGGTTTTGACCCCATAAGCCTTTTGGATCATTTTCTCCCTAATTAGAAAGTTACTTTTCATTTGGTTTTGTTTGCTTGTTGACTTATCGTCTTTCTTCTTGATTGATTAAGTCATTGAATGGTCAGCGACACTAGGGCATCTAGTTTGTTGTCCATTCAGTAGTTTGTGAACTCAGTAAGTTGGGTTGTAGGTGTACTTACTCCTTGCATTTTGTTTTTGGTCATTTTACGACTTTGAACTCTTTTACATGAGTTTGAAAAGTTTTCATTTGCTTGCCTAAATGTTTCTTTTCTGGCATGGATTACAGTGCTTGTCTTGTGGTTGGTAAAGTTGGTGTTTCATTAGTCTGGATGAGTTTATCTTTTCATGTGTTCAATTGCTTGAAGAGCTTATTGTCTCGAGAACTGTTTCACTGAAAGATTATATGTGAAAAGTTTGTTTCGTTGTTTCATGAAAAAGTATGAAATTCTAGCTTGTTACATCATTGTGCTATGATAACTTGCATCATTAAAAGACTAGAATTGCATCAACATTTGGAAAAGGAAGATAACTCTTTTGCTTTTGAAAGGACTGATAGATAAGTGCTTGTCACGAAATTAGGAATTGGAATGCATTTTTCATTAGTTTATTTTTTGAAAAAGTCAGGTAGTGAAAGATCATTTCATTTTCAATTGCTTGATTGTTTGCATTTGATTGAGTAGTTTCTACCCTTTCTAGTGTAAGCATTTCATCAAATTGAAAGGGTCTTGTCTAATTTAGTTGCATTTAAGGTGTTTCGAGTCACATCGCTAAGACCTAGAAACTGAAACATAACTCAAGATAAACTTTTAAAATGAATTCAATTAACCTAAGGTTCATTTGACATTAATGATCATATCTAGGAGGTCTAGGCTAGAGATGTGTTCTGGCGTCTTTAAACATAGAAATTGTCGTTAGCTTTGGCATTAGACAGTGCTAGTACAGATTTGTGCTCCCCATACCATCGAGTATATAACGAGAGACCCCATTAGGCTGCAATCCTTTTATCCTTAGGAGGTCGAGTCGGCTGCCTTGCGAACGTGATACACTAAACACAACATTCAGGGAGATTTCCTGCTCATACTTGTTGGTTTACTGAGAGGTATTTTGCAGTTCATTGTTGTCTGGTAATCCTATTTACCTAGATCATCTAGAGCAGTCATTTGATCCTTCTGACTCATTAAACTTAAAATATCATTCTCGCACTTGTGCTTTCGAGCTCATTTCCAATCAAAATCGATAGAGTTATCTTTATTTCTTTCTCGACTCTTAAAAAATGAAAGAGAACCAATCTTTTATGCATCTTAATAATTGATTTCCCATGATCCAAAACACCCTGTTAGTCCTTTTTTGAGACCAAATCATGAGTTTCCTTAAAAGAACATTCTAAAGCCTTGAAGTTAATTGTTCTATTGGATAACGCAAGGTCATCGTGGCTGAACCATCTGGCTCACCCAGTTCCTCTTCCTCTCCTTTGTCTGAAAGATTATCTGAGGAGTCGTTTCCTAAGTTACCAGAGTCACTCGAGGAGCAAGGTATTGAACTCCAAAATGTTTTGAGCATTCAACCTTTGTCATCTCATCCTCCACCTACTATCGATACTAGATCATCTACTGATCTTGGCCCGGAATCTCCAGACAATCCCATTCAAACTCCAGAGAACTCGTTGATCATCGATGGTTAGCTTGGAATGGTTATCTACCATCCGAACCCTCTGTTTGACCCTGTTTTGATATCACTGCAGTGTCCTTACAGTCTGTACAACTAGTCGGGTATTCCTTTAGAACTATCCCCTCGCACTCATTTGACCATTCGACGTCGTTTGTTTTCAAACATAGAACCCAAAGGCGATGCCCCAATCACATCTCTAGATGAGTCTGAAGTTTCTACTCCACACACTATTGAGGGGAAATAGTTGCCTTTTCCTCCCGAGGTTTTCCCCTATTCAGGGGGTATTCCTACTAGTTTTCTACCCAACTATGTGTCTTTGGCGTAGTTGGTTTCAGGTACACCTAGTTCCTCATCACTTTACCATAACCCTATTTGGGCGTCATGTGCCATGCCTACTTCAGGTATGTTTTTTACGAACACGACTTCCCAACAAGTTGTTACCTCAGTCCCAGTGCAACCCACCATTCTAAATACCCTTGTATCATTAATCCCAGTTACCCGTCAGGCATAATCGGTTGTTTCAAAGAATGTCTCTATCAGTTCCTCTGTCCCTCTAGTCAGTGGCCAGGTTGTGCCACCACATCGGGGGCAGAATCTATATGTTTCTATGGTGTCAGGTGCCACTAATGTGAGTGACTCACAAGCTCACATGCCTGGTTTAAACTAGCCTTCTTCTGGTATTATTCATAAACCTGCTAATCCTACTAGATCAAGCAATGTCTAGTACCAATAGGTCTAGAATCCCATTGGTTTGTCTGGATCGAGTAATGTTCAAATACAGCTGTCCTATGGAGCTTAGGTCCAATACCAAAATCCTTATGTTCCCTATGGTTCTCAAGGAATGGTTAATCAACCTTACATCCCCCAATCTGGGCAGTACATCCAGCCTCGCTATGGCCAGATTTAGTTTGGAAATTTCTTGGGCACTATTCAAGTACCCTTGCAGCAGCAAGGACAACCTCTAAAATAACAAGGGCAGCCTTTGTTACTACAAGGGCAACCTTTTTTGTGGCAAGGGCTCTCCGTGCAACAACGAAGGCAAATGATCTCGCAGCAAGGTCAACTGCAACAACCGCAAGGTCAACCTTTGCAAAAGTAAAACCAACTAGGACAACAACAACCCTTGTATACATATCAACAAGGTAAACCCTTGCAGGGGTAGGGTCAAGGTCAAGTCCTGTAGCAGCACGCTCAAAATCCTCATGTCATAGGTCAACAGGTTCATAATCCTGTTGGCCAAGGGCATCAGGTACATAATCCCTATGTCCAAAGGCAACAAGTGTATCAACCTTATGCCCAAGGGGAGCAAGTCCAAAACCCTCTTGTTCAGGGATAAAAGGTTCATCGCCCATATGTTCAAGGACAACATGCTCAACAGCCTTTTAACCCATATGTTGCTTATCAACAACCTATGGTCACACAATTCAAAGGTATTCAAGGTCAAAATCCTCCTATGATCAAGGTAATCCACAATGAGGGCAGCCTCAAATGCCATATGGCCAAAATGCCCCACTGTGGGGTCAAAATCCTTATGAGAAGGGATGGGATACTTCATATGGACCCGCTTATTGACCTCCCATGACTTTTAACACCCAATTGCCTTTCTTGTCTACACTCAAGTTGCGAGATGTATCTCGCCTTACGAATGATCCGATCCTTGATTCATCGTACTAGCCCCCGTGTCATCCAAGATACCAAGTGATTGTCCAAAGTTCGATGGGAAAGCTAAAGAAGATCATCAAGCCCATGTTATGACATATCACCTATGATGGTCATCGAACACATACATGGACGATTCCATTCGTCTCCATCTTTTCCAATGAACCCTCATGGGTGCTGCATGAAAGTGGTACATCGAGCTACCTCGAAGTACTTACCATGAATTTAACTCTTTAGCCATGGCTTTCCTCATGCATTTTCAGTTGCTAGTTTGTTGTCAAAATAACACCTATTTGCTCGCATCACTTAAGCAAGATATGGTGACACACATCTCTAATCATATCCATGAATGGAGAGATAGATGTTTCCTCAAATTCGAGATTTCTAATCAGTTTCTCAATGAATGGTTCACAAAATCGTTCGTGGCCCCAATTGCTCACGATATAGCTATAGGTGGATGCGTCACTGAAGAACAGGCCATCACTCATGCCTATTACTTGGACCTAGTTTACTCTCAATATGACACTTTGTACAAGTTATTACCCAATGCTCTATGACCGCCATCTGATCTTGCAACATCAAAGTCATCAGTTGTATCTCCCGTTGATGGATTTATTGGTTCAGTATCCCAGACCCCTGCTAAATCTTCTTCCAAATAGAAGTGAGTCTCAAATGTTGTTCCTAATAGTTCATCCCAAAATCCAAATGGCCCTAGTGAAACCTCAGAGGTACACGCTATCCATTCTACCGTAGTAGACAAATCCTCGAAAGGAAAGAAGAAAGGCAAAGGAAAAGCTAAAGTCAACGCCTCGAAATAGGGTCCCCCCAAATCTTCTACTGGAGAATCTTCACAACGGAAACCTAAGTATCCCCGCCTCATTTGTGAGGAATATCACTACACTAAGGATTGTCCCCGACGATCCAAAGTTAATCGCTTGCTCAAAGGGACCCCCGTTGTCCTCAAAGAGACATTTTCATCTCAGCAGACCCAAATGGTAGAAAAACCCCAATATGCTTCCTCTGGATCTCAAGTGTTCATGATGAGCACGCCTATTAGTGTGGCTACTAGGTCGAAATACTATCAAACTCCCACTTTGACAGTTGGGAAAGAGAAAGAAGCCACACCTTCTTCTTCTACCTCGAGTTCTGGCCCTCTTCATATTGAGCACCCTAACCCTAATTTCGTTATGCGGCCACCCTCTCGTGGTGTGCTACAGAAACCCTTGTATAATCCCAATGCCCATGCTGCTCAGCATTACATTATTGTTGAGGATTTGGCTCAGGCATCGTAAACCATGTAGGCTCTCGAGGTACTCCAAATCTTCCCATCATAGCGGAAATCTTTGTTGTTAGCTATTAGGGGCATTGATCCCACTGATTCCAATTTGATATGTTTTGATCTACAGAACCATGTTATGCATCTCCCTCATCAGATTGCTTTTCTTATTCAAGTAATCATCAATGAGAAGACCATCAACTGGAGTGTCATCGATGAAGGTGCTTCCACCTGCATCATGTCAAACGCATGTTGGAAGGCTATTGCTTCTCCTACAATGAACCAATCTCTGAGCACTTTGGAAGCTTTCAATGGGCGTGATCTGTGACCCTACGGTGTCCTACCTAACCTTGCCATCACCCTGGAAGGCAAGACAGTGCAAGTCTATGTAGAAATTATTCATGCTAATCTCAATTATAATGTTCTACTTGGATGAAGTTGGAACCATGCCATGCATGTTGTTTCCTCCTCTTTATTTTGAGTGATTCATTTTCTCCATCAAGGGAAGATTGTCACTGTCAACCAACTGTCTTTCTTTGCCTCTTCCTCCTCATATGGCAATGTTTCGTACGTTAAGAACACTGCTACCCCCTATGAGAGTGTGGGGGTAGGTATTTTCAAAGACTCTGCCTTAATGGGAATTTTTTCACTCCCACCTCCTCATGTTGCCTCTGTCAACATGATCTCGGTCAAATTTGATCCTTGGGTCATACCTTCACCAGATCTTGTTGATACCTGGGGCGAGGTGTCATGCGGAAAGAGTTATTTTTGCGTAAAAACCTAACCTCCCTAGGAGTCTAAGACTCTCTAGTGACAAACAAACCAAACAAGAGCAATCCTTCTCTAAACACACATT
>APFE030703370.1:55000-56941 GCA_000404065.3 Pinus taeda | reverse complement strand
AAAATTGACTTTTATAACCAATCCATGAAATTAATTAATAAATCAAGTATAAATAATGATGAAACTCATCCAAATCTTAAGTTCATGTGAATTATAATTATCCAAATCATATACTTAATTGACTACATCCACTATAAAAAATTATTAATTTTTATTTATATAAATATAATTAATCTAATATTAAATTATATTTTAATAATAATTTGAAATTATTAATTAATACAATCTGACATACTATTATCCCCATATTAATAAATATTTTACTTATCAAATTTTAATTAATTATTATGTCAAAGTATTTTCTATTAATTTATTTATATCAATTATTTTTCAAAATTTATTAAATTCTAATTTTTATATAGAAATAATTATGTAAATATATAAAATTTTAATTAAAAAAATTAATCAGACTTTTTATCCAGATATTTTCATTCATTTTTCGTTGTCCGTCATGTCCCACCACCACCTAGTTTTGTTTACGGATCAGGGTCATCGATTAAAGGTAGCTCCTAATGATTTGGGCACTTACGATACATACGTCACGAGTTCGAAACAACGGGGAGAATACCAAAAAGAAAAAAGAAAATCTCAGCGAGCAAAAAGCTGTATATATATTCATAATAGGGTCTTTTTCTGTTCTTTTCTCTTTTTTAAAAAGAAAAAGAAAAAGAAAATCTGAACCCCATGATCCTTCTTACATTAACCTTTTCTGCAATTTCAACGCATTTGGTTATTGTAAGTTTGGTCTTGTTGCTGTTCATGGCAAAACAGTGTCATTGAAGCGGTTAGCGGGGACCACGCAGAATGTGTAATAACTCTTTACAGTGGCACCTCTATTTTTCTTCTACAATGGCTTCGACCTCCGTTTGTCATGTAATACTGCAGCCTCTCGATCTTCTGTAGAGTCGAGTTTTATTAAATTTAATGCACGAGAGCTCAATTTAAAGAAATAGCTAGAATACTTAAGCATTTTTTAACATGAATTTACTTTATAATAAAAGTTCAGTTCATGAGTTGCCCCCTTCACTAGTTGCATTTCAAAAAATAAATGAAAATTCATTTTAAAATGTGCTCCGTCCCATAAATTACAATTTCGTTAATAATGGTCCCTAATTTGCATTTTACAGCACATGTTTAAAAATCCGATATCGTCTCTCTAAATTATTCTCTCATTAAAGGAATTCAATACTGCATTTTAAAGAAATATTTAGAAAATAGCGATTGTTGAAAACTAGGTTAGAATGTGGTAATAATGTTTGATGAAAAGCTTCCAATCGCTACCTCTTCTACTCATCTTGGAAAGCTTCCGGAAGTGTGAATAATATTCCTTATGGCTGGTAATTTCCCTGATAAGTTGGTTAGAAGATATTGCGCTGAAAATAAATAAATAAAGCGGTGTACTGTTCAAGTGGTGGGATGCGTAGGTCTCGCAGCTACCTGAAATCCTGAGGTTGAGAATTTCAAGTGGTTATCCCTTTCTGGTTAGATTCTGATTGAAATTTGGAAACTAGGAGTTCCAAACATTTCAAAGATAGCATAAAGGTTAAAATATAACACCAATTCCTTATCAACCCTACGGGAAGTCAGCGATTGCAGCGTTTCTGATCGCAATCCTAGTCCGATGGAGTATAGGATAGGACAAAACTTCTTTCCGAGATGTGGGGACTTCCCAACCTCAGGATAACGGAGAAGGGGGTCAGGGAGGGTGTTACCAAGGATGTCACAGCCTGCCCTGTATCTCGGGAGGGCCAGTGGAGACTTCCCAACCTCAAGGTAACGGAGAAAGGGGTCACGGAGGGTGTTACCAAGGAGGTTACAGCCTGCCCTATATGTCGGGAGGGCCAGTGGAGACTTCCCAACCTCAAGGTAACGGAGAAGAGGGTCAGGGAGGGTGTTACTTAGGAAGTTGCAGCCTGCCCTGTATCTCAAGAGGGCCAGTCA
>APFE030703370.1:0-52500 GCA_000404065.3 Pinus taeda | reverse complement strand
TTATTATATTCTATATTTTGTAATATTACTTTCGAAAAGTTATTTTTCTTTATTATTAAATTTATTTTATTTTATATTAATTTTTATTAGTTTTTTTTAATTATATTGGAATTATTGAAATATTATATGCTTTCTAAATAATACTAATTATTGATTCTAATAAAGTTATGGATATTCAGATTAAAAAGTATTAATTTGTTTATAATTTTAATCATATTTATTAATTATGCTCATTTTAAATAATAGTAAAGACAAATTTTTATTATTTATTGTAAAACTCTTATTACTTTAATTTTTATTTAATACATCTTTTATTAACTAAAAATATATTAAAACTACAATGATTCATTTATGGTATTGATTTTTATAATTTAAAAATTAAAAAAATCTTATATGTATTATTTGAACAACTATCAAATAAGAATAAAATCACACCAATAAATAATATTATAGGATAATATGAAGATGTGATTTTTGGTTATTTGATTCAACACACCAATCTGGAATTTAAGGTATATAATTTTATCAAATATGTTAACTCGTAGATCACACAATGCACCACTCCCTCCACTGATGACAATGTACTCCATTTTTCCCTCTAATTGAACACATGTTGCAATTTTCCATATTCAAGCTTATACAAAGTTTTCCTACCCACCAATTAGATAAATAGAGGGAAAAAGAAACTAGCATTCCAGAGACAACATGGAGATAGTAGTCCATCCCCACATATTACCACAGAGAACTTGTTGTAAGGAAGATAAAATTGGTGATTAATGATATTTGCATCCAGGTATATCAGAAAATTAATTATTTATTTCCCTCATTCCACCATGAGGATAGAAACACTACTGTAACGTCAAAGATTCAATGGAACTGAATGTTAATTATACCTGACAGAGCTTTAAACTATTGAGAACAGAATATGACATGGTGAACTGGACTTACGGTGAGTGCTCTTATTATTGGACCTTTAGGTCATAGCCATGGTCAGATCACAGGAACAATGCCAAAAAAATACCAATCTTACTCGTTATGTGCCTTGCACTTCTCATAAGCAGTTGGTTATAATGCGACTTTTTAGAAACTTTTCCAGTGGGTTTTTCTAGTCAAAATCCTGCAGCAATTTATTGGAATCGCAAATTTGATAGCTAGTTTCTGCACAATCAAAGCGTCTCAAAGGTTTTTCAGGGTGCTAAATCCAAATATGCAGTTAAAAAACCATTTTAACTGCAACAATCAAGATTTAACCTCAATTTCTTTCAGTCACCAAAATCTCCAAAAAATCGCATTATAGACAACTCCCTTCTCATAATTCGAAACGCTGAAATGATGGAGCTACACAGGGAAAGAGAGTCCATTGAATGGGTGGTAAATGTGGCACGTTGTGATTTTCAAACTCCACCTATATATCTCTGACATCTGTCCCTGTACCTATTCCATTTCGACTATAGCGCGGTCGTATTGGGCATGGTTATAATCTGTCCGGTAAAAAGTTTTTTTATCTTACAATGGTCTGTCAGAACATCGACGATGTCTTTATGATAATCAACCTCCATGGTTAGTTTCATTACAATTTAATTATTCTTTAGAAAACCTTCATCGACCACATCTTGGCATTCATAAATGGTGACTCCCATTTAAATTCAAACTCATCACTGATTTCTGAATAAAAAAATTAATTTCAAATTATATAATAGGATGAATTTTAGGTTTCACTTAGGCCATATCATTATAATTTTTAACCTAACTTAAATTATATTTTTATTAGATAAAACCCAATATTATGGTTAATTTATATTTTGATATATAATTTTATAATTTAATTTAATTATATCTTATTTTATTTATTTTTAGTTTTTAATATTTTTTATATCAATTAATAAATTTTTAAATAGTAACAAAAATTTGTTATTTTATTTTTCATTAGGATATTGTTAAACTTTTAATCATTATATATTTGGAATGTTTTTAAGGTTTCATTGTAACACCTTTGTTTTTGTATGGAAAAAATTTGTTAGCCTAAGCTTGATGAAAAATCTGGTCTAATTGTGTAACCAGAAAAGTAAATAATTTATGAAATAATTAATCACTTGGAAAAGCGAGACACCAAGAGATGAGATTTCTTGCCAAATCCAATTGGTGAATGTGAAGGGATAGTTCTTTCATGGTAAGAGTTCTAGATCCAACTCTAGATAAGTTTAATAGATTGGAGACAAATATCAATTAAGCTATTTAGCTATAGAAAGATGCTAAGTTAAGAAAAACGTAAAAGTCTTGCAGGAGAGAAGGGCAAGATTTTATGAGGAAAAGTCTCATGGGAGATAAAGGCAAGCTTTTATGGGTAAAGCCTAGGAAGATGGATAAAAAGGATCCATAAAAGCAGGACACTAATAATGGAAACCATATCATGAAAGAGGGTATTAAATACCCATTGAAAAGGACAATTGAGGTAGTTGAGGTAGTTGATCCATGACAAGAACTCTCGACTTTGGGGTGAACTAGAAGAGTCAATTCTAGGTTGGGTGGTGGTGCTCAGTTTTCCAGGTGGTGTTCTCTCTTCAAATCTAGTTGGATTCACTTGCAGTGAGATACACTATATGTTTACTCCTTACCTTTTATGTTTTGGATTTTTTCAACTCAGATGTATAGATGTTTGTGTTATCTTTATTTATGAAAATGATTGAATTCTTATGCATGTGAATCCTATTGCATCCAAGTGTAGAGGTAGTGATGGAAGCATAGTAGGAATTTATTAATACTTGGGTCAAGGAGCTATCTGACACATGTTGTTAATGGTAGAATCTACATGTGACCCCTATGCAAAGAAGAGTTGCATGTAGTAACTTTGTTTATGAGATGATCATATACGAATGTGTGGGATATCTATTGAATCTAAATTTGATCACCATTAAATTTAGTGAAGGAATATAGTATGCCTCTAACTTTAGGTGATATTTATGTTTTAATTTGGTGAATATTTAAGGATGAGACATTCATGCATGCAGAAAAAGTTTGGCATAAAGCTTCAAATTGTATAGTCTAATGGTTTAGCTTATCTATGCCATAGATTATGCGTCATACTAATTGCATCCCATGAGGCTAGTTTAGCTATTTATGCATATTTCATAAAAGTTATGACAATAACACTTTTGACTACACTTGTAGGACTATGATCATGATTCATGGCCATGCTAGCTATAATAGACTAAAGATAATCATCCATTAATACTTATATGGAGTCATTGAATAATGATGTTGCTTGCATGCCATTATTAATTATTTTCTCCAAATTGTAATTTATGCTTAAGGGTGATCTGACAGATAAGTCTTATAAATGAGTCTAAAAGTCCACATCAAGGATCAAGTAAAGCATAGAAGGAGGTTGTAGTGTTGAGCCCAGGTAGTATGGTTCATTACTTTTGACGTTGTTCAATTGTTAAGAATATGATTATAGTTGCATAAATAATATTTGTTCATGTAATGATGCAATAATTATACTTGTGACGATTGTTGAATCTTGACTTTAACTGAAGAAAATTAGTGAATGGGAGCCGAGTAGGTAATTCTCAAATTAGGCTTAGGGGGTGCACAACAAATGGTATTGGAGCAAGTTCAAATCTTTCAGCTTATGGGTCAATTTGTCTTTGTAGGATATGAATAAGTTTCAGGTCCTAAATTTGGCCTTACACTACTATGAATAGTAATGAAGGGTTCAGGTTATAAGTGCCAAATATGCAAGAATCCATAACAGTGGAAATCAAATACTAAAATGAGTATGGCAGGTGTATATTGTTGGAATAGAAATAATATATTGTATATATATTATATATATATATAATAATATATAATAATAATATACTATATATATTTAATTAAGGTCTTTTCCAATATTCGACATTTATAACTCTCCATGCGAATAAAGTAAAATATATTATAACATTGCAAAAGGCATATTTAACAACGTATGGGTTATATGGCTATGACCACATTTATAATAAAAAATATGAAAATGTTTGGTAATTACCAAATTATTGGCATTAATTGAGAAACTAGATTTAGTCTCATAAAACCATGAGCGATATAGTGCACATATCGAACTATATAGAGTTATTTTTTATTTCAGACTTTTGTGATCCATATCATTATCAAATAGAATTTTTGGAATAATCACATCGTTGTTTCAGATTCGATGTTTTGAACCATCTATTCTGGTTCATCGTTAGGACAAGGATGAAAAAGCAGATATGAAATTAGGTATAAATAGCAGAGATGCCCCATGTGCCAGAAGAACGATAGAGGCATCTTTGCAATGTTTAAGGAAGGAAGATATGCTTTTCTCTTATAAACTTGCAAATGGGATCATTCAAATAGTTGAACTTTATTAGCCATTTCCCTTCCGTATAGGGATATAATTTTTTATTTCAAACTTTTGTGATCCATATCATTATCAAATAGAATTTTCGGGATAATCACATCGATGTTTTGGAGCCGAAGTTTTGAACCATCTATTGTGGTTCATCCTCAAGACAAGGATTAAAAAATAGATCTGAAATTAAGTATAAATAGCAGAAATGCCCCATGTGCTAGAAGAACGACAAAGTCATCTCTATAATATTAAAGGAAGGCCAGATCAAATTTTCTCTTAAAAACCTGCAAACGTGATCGTTCAAATAGTTGAACTTTATTAGCTCAAAACATTTAAGAGCATAAGGTCTTTAAATTCTAATGGCTGACTATTTCAAAAGGGAAGTCACATTTATGACACGTAGGGTTTAGTAGGAGTGATCGAGTGATGATGGTTAGTTCTATATATATGACAATGGGGATGATTCTAGTTGGTTTGACGTTGGGGGTTGTGGAAAGTGTTTAACGTCCATCTACATCATCTACATAGAAGATCCTTCATTGATCAACCGATGGGATGATGAATTTTATAGCCAAATATTGGAAGCACTGCGTGAACGACTACTACACAGAATCTTGCATGGTAGAGATGTCATAGCCATCGTTCAAATTCGGCGTTAGATATTTGTACCCAACCTTATGTAGTTGATTGACGTTGCATTTAACTGTAAGTTTTGTTATCATTGTTGACGTCAAGACATTCGTGCTACATTATTCCAGAAGGTCTTAGCCTTGTTGATTCTTTTGGAACTATATTTTAGCACATTGATTTTACTCAGATTTAAAGCATCTCGTGGATCGAGACATTCGATCAAGTTCAGTTGGATTGAGTCATACTACTATGTGGCACAATAAAGAATGACACATGAATGGATAGGGATTGGATGGTCGTGAAAGACCAAACTTTTTTTTTATTTTTTTGCAAAAGTAAAACACAACAACACCTTTAAAAGAAGCAACGACACCTTCAATCCACAATGCTGCTTTTTCTATTTTCCTTGAACAATAATCTGGAGGTGGGTCGAGTGCGATGAGTTGTCATGTCTGAAACAAATTATTGTTGTCGAATTCCCCAGTGACGCATGCAATGGGTTAGCGCTTATCCCTACATTCCCATGAATAGAGTTTATACTTAACCTTAGATGCTTATATTTATCATTAAGGAAATTCTTGTTAAATAAGTAGGGCTTTCCTTTTATCTTTACATGCAGGTAGGAATTTGGTCGTCCAAGTGTAGGGATTGACATTCAAGAGTTACACCTATGCATATCTTCATTATTCTCGTAGGTTTATGTAAAACATGACTCAGGGGGAGCTGTTCTGGTCTGGCTAGGCAAGATGTGATGGAAAGAAAGCCTTTCTTAAAACCTCTTATTATTTAAAATGGAGATTCTCCATAATACCATTTCATAAGTGTTTAGTTCAAGTTTGATATTTATCTAATGTGTGGATGTCCTGTGTAGCTCAACATATCACAAATGATAATTGAAATACGTAACGATAATGGTATCGAGTATCAAAGAAAGAATGGTGATGCCTCACCCAAGTAGACCCTAAGGTGGGTTACACTTCCACCTCTGAGCTACTCATTGTTGTTATGGTTATCGAAAGCATGGTTTTTGCTACCATAATCTTGCACCAATTCACCTAACAACCTTCCCTTTTTGTAAAAATAGTTCCAATTTGTGTCGAGATCATGAAATTGCTCGCTAGTTTGATGACAATACCAACCAAGGAGGATCTACACTCACCTGTAGGCTAGTGAGGGAAACATATGATGCACAATGGATTCTCCATCAAACTCAGTCATTCCATTACCCCAAATATGGTTAAGGTCAGTGTTGTCGTATCACGTGTTTCTAGATCCCAAGAAGGTACTCTTTTGTTTTCCTTATCAAGTTTGATTTTTTTACAAGTTGTAGCCCAAATTTATTAGTAATGTATGAGTTTAAGAATAGTGCTCGGTCGTCAGAATGGCGAATAACGCTGGGAAGGAGTGCTTTTCCTTCTGTAATGAAAGTTATTATTGCATGCAATACTGGATTATCCTCTAAACCTTGGGTCTCTGTTAACCCCCAAATTTAGTTCGAAGGTATTATCGATCTCAGATAGATATGTTAACCAATTGGCTTACGTACACGCATTCCTCTAATCTGGTAGGACCGAGTGCTTGAACCAGGTGGGTTCCTAGAATAAGTATCGTATTATTTTTAACTTGCTTATCCACCTCATTATTTGGCAAGTTAGGTCTTAAAATATGAATGGAACATGGATATTCAAGCTTGAAGTATATTGATTAGTTTCGACTAGTATAATGATTAGTTTCGACATAGTCGAATGTCTGATTTAATGTGTATGAATAGGATTCATTTATCGATGTCTCCATTATATTCATTAGAAAGCCATCATAGCTACTACTTAAATAAGAGGTTTGCATGGGCCTATAATTGATTGAAACTTTAAGTTTATATTGGAACAAATAAATTTGCGATATGTCATATAAATTTGCAGTGTGGTGATGGAGTATGAAGTAATACAAAGACATTGAAATTATTGATTGGTAGTTGTAGGTATTGTATGTATGGATGAGGAAGACACTACACCTATTTTATTTTGTTAAAATGTGAAAACATCAAAACATGTATAAAATCGTCGACATGCACATGTTTTATTTTGTTAAAATGTGAAAAACATCAAAGATGTATAAACTTGTCAGCATATGTGCTACGGTTGCTAAGTTGCACTTTCCTTGAGGATAAGGATATTGTTTCAGATGGTTGTGCATAATTATCTTAAGAAGATGTTATCAGATTAAATGACATGTGGGTATTATGTGTGAAAGTGAAATACACAAAAGAGTATGAGTTATTTTGTTTATTTATAAAACAAAAAAATATGAATACTTTATCTTTAGAGTTGCTAAGTTGCAGTAGATACTCATGATGTGATTACATACCTATATATGACTTTCATGTAGGACTCATTGTGTGGTTACAATGAGCTGCATTGATGCGCTTTCATGTGTGAAGGGATATAAATTCCCACAAATTAACATGAGTTAAAAACTAAATTATGATGAAACAAATTAGAAATTTACAATGCATGTTAGAGAATCAAAATGTGTTGTGTATTTGATTCTTGTTAGATACCATAAAGGTCAAATATTAAACTATTTTTATCTAAAAAGTCATCAAATAAATTTCTGAGTGAGTACCTATATAAATGAGCAAGGTTGAATGATCTGAAAATCACTCGTGAGTGACCTTAAATAATTAATTAATAAATGAAGGTATTACATACTCATGTGTTGTTGTGTGTCTATGTTATTTTAGGAAATGGATCAGTCAGATTGCAAAATACACAAACATTGGAAGAATGGAAAGCAGTAAGAGAAACACAGTAAGAAAATACAAAAACACAACAAATTTAATATGGAGTTCACCCTATCCCCCATGGCTACATCTCCGGTCCAGCTTTCAGTGGTGGCCTTTTTTTATTGTTTCTTTAAAGTAAATATTTACAATAAGGAGCTCAATTTGAGTCTCATGAAATAGATAATTCTTGGTAGGGTGGTTCTTGGATTCCCTAAGCCACTAGAGTGCATAGACTCTTTCCCTTTCCAAGCCTTAACTTCTCTAGTCTTTAATGGGAGGAGCCCAATGTGGTGCTCGATTCCTGATAGATCCTCATAGGGATTTGCTTGAACCTCTCAAGCCTTCTGTTTACTCGATGCTACCTTAGGTCAGCTCGGCTCTATGTTTTCTGCTTCTTTCTTCACTGTCTTTTCTTTGCTCTCACTCTCTCTATCTTTGTTCTCTTCTTCTCTCTTCTTCGTCCTATTCTTTGTCTGTTCATGGCTTAAAGCCAATTTGTCCTTGATTGTTCGATTCCTCTTCCGCCCCTTTGGTTCGCTTGCTGCTATGCATTTGGAGTTCCCTGCTTCTGCGTCATTGCCATCGTCCACAGGGAAGTGGGCACTTGTCCTCTCACGAACTGCCCCAACTCTTCCTCGATGGTTCAGTAATTCAGTTAGACTTTGGAATGACTCATCCGCCAACTCATCAGTCAAATTTGACTTCAGAATTTTACATGTTGCGGCTTAATTCCCCTGTCAAATCCAGTTTCTCCATCGAGTACAATCTCCACCGTCAAATCTAGAGCCCCCATATCCTGCATTATTCGCTCATTTCGTGTGGTTGACCTGCTCGACTGTTAGTGCACAATGAGAGGTGGTTTTCTCTCTCATTCGTCAAACACGCGTCATGCGATGAATGGAATCGCTTGTTTTCAGCCAAATCCACTTACCACACAAGGGTGCCCCCGATATACTATCGGTTTTGGAGTGCAGGACCCGCCTTTCACCCTAAAGCTCTCCCCATGGTTTCCTAGCTTCCCATGCGATCGAGCACTCACGTACTTTCCTTCTCGAGGGGTTTTTCCCAATGATGCACAATTAGTGCTCAAAAATGGCCTCTGTTTCCCGATCCGTGCTTCCTAACTACCAGTTTTACCTCCTATGTGGTCTCCATGGGCCTCGGTCAACGCGCTTTGACAGAGGTCCTCGTCATTCCTTGCTGGCTACAAACTACCACTATCTAGAGGTCTTCCTGATCGCTCTTTGTTAATAAATTTCTAAGGTCTGTCTTGATTTGATACTGTCATGCTACTTGATAATTCTTCATGGATCCAATTCGGATCACGGTCTTCCCACTGAAAAAGATTTTAGACCACCAAACATTGGTTTTCAAGCATCGACTAAGTGAGGGTACAATTGTCTCACTTTTCCAATCTCTATCCACTTTCCACTGCTGGCTTTGAACCCTTCAACCATACTTTGAGGTACTCAACATCTCTTTTGCACGTCATACTAACCTTCTTGTATAGAACTGTGTCTTCCTGTAATTCATTAAGATATTCAGGTAGCACATCATCAATAGAAGGAAATTGACTCTACTCTTCAAGATCCTCAATTAATGAAGGTTCAAACAATCTCAAGCAATCTGCATTTACGACTGAGTAAATGTGCATGTAAGCTGGTAGATCAAGGCGAAAATCATTTTCACCAATCTTCTCAAGTATCTTGAAGGGTCCATACCTGATAGGCTTTAGCTTTTTACCTTCACCTTGCATCTTGTCCTTGCTGATATACAGCTAGACTTGGTCACCAACTTGGAAACTATGCTCCATCTGATGCTTGTCATGCCTTGCCTTGTATTTCACTTGGCTCTTCTCCAGCTACTCCTGTATTGCCTGGTGGATCTCTTAGATCTGTTCAATGCACCTAGTTGCCCTGTCCACATCATTGTGTCCCTCAACTGTGGTATCTTTACCAAAGACAAAATCCAAAGAAGACCTTGGTGTGAAACCAAAACAGGTCTCAAAAGGAGATCTCTGTGTAGAAGAATGTTTTTTCTTTTTTGTAAGCATGCTGCACATAACACAAATGTTCATCCCAAAGCTTAGGATGTTTGTTGCAATATCCTCTGAGCAACTAGATCACTGTCTTGTTGACTACTTCTGTCTGGCCATTAGTTTGTGGATGAAAAGCTGTGTTTTTCTTCAGTTTGGTGTCCATTAGTTCCCACAGACTTTACCAAAACTCCCCCACAAATTGGGTGTCTCGATCAGATATAATGGAAGTGGGTAATCCAAAATGAACCCATACATGTTCAAAAAACAATTTTTCAATTTGTTCAGCTATAATCTTTTTATTACAAGGTATCAAAATACAAATTTTGTTGAACCTATCCACAACAACATATAGGTAATCATGACCTTTCCTAGATTTAGGCAGTCCTCCAACAAAATCCATGGAAACACTTTCCCAAGGGTGAGAAGGAACTGGTAATGGAGTGTACAAGCCTAGTTTTATGTTGGTAGGCTTGCTTTTAACACACATAGTACACCCTCTTACATATCTAGAAACTGTCTCATTCATTTTTGGCCAATAGCAAAATCTTTGTGGCTGTGCAATTGTTTTACTTACCCCAAAGTGACCTAATATCAGAGAAGTGTGTGCTTCTCTAATTATCTTTACTCTCTGAGTTTGTGGAATGCATAACTTCCCACAATGGTGTAAGAGTCGGTCCTTTACATGATAATCCAATTCTTCTACTCGTTTTCCTTGACTTAAAATTGCATATACATCTTTAAAGTCTATATCTTAAGCATATTTTTCAATGTATCTTTCATGTAGCACAAAATTATGCTTAAGTATAGTAGATGCATTTATAATGGGTCTAGATAACATGTCTGCAACTTTATTGTGCATGCCCTTTTTATATCTGATGACTAAATGAAACTGTTGTAGAAAACCAATCCATCTATAGTGTCTCGATTGCTACAACTTAGTTTGGGATTGTAGATATTGAAGTGGTTGATGATCTGTATGTATTACTGTCTCTTTTCCCATTAAGTAATGTTTCAACTTTTTCACACTCTAAACTAATGCATACAATTATTTGTCATATGTAGGATAGTTAACTACTGCAAGATTAAAAATCTCATAATGATAACATATGGGTTTACCGTGTTGTGCCAACACTGCTCCCATGGCATAGTCACTGGCATCTATTTGGATCTCAAATGGTCTTTGAAGATCAGGCAGTGCTAGTACAGGTGATGTACTAATCTTTTCTTTCAAGATGTCAAAGTCTTTCTGTTGTTTTCCTCCCCACCGAAACACCTTGTTCAATCCTGTTAAAGCATATAAGGGAGCTGCAATTAAAGAAAAGTTAGAAATGGACTTCCTCCAATATTGTGCTGCTCTTAAGAAGATTCTAACTTCTATAGTAGATTTGGGTTTAGGCCAGTTTACAATGACTACCACCTTAGAGGGATCTATCTTCAATTCACTACCCCCTACTATATGACCCAAATAATTCAGATATCTTTTGCCAAATTCACATTTTGACAGTTTAACAAAGTTTTTCTCTTTTCAAAACATCTAGTGCCTACTTAACATGATTTAAGTTTTCTTCCCACGTTTTGCTAAAAATCAGAATGTCATCCAGATACACAATAACAAAATCATCAAGAAAAGGTCTGAGTACATCATTCATTAATCTCATGAAAGTAGCAGGAGCATTAGTTAAGCCAAAAGGCATAACCAACCACTCATATAATCCCTTCTTTGTTTTGAAAGCAGTATTCCATGCATCTTGTTCTGCAACTCTGGCCTGATGGTATCCACTATGCAAGTCTAGCTTGGAGAAATAAACAACTTTTTTCAATTGATGTAAAATATCATCTATGTGAGGAAGGGGATAATGATTTTTTATTGTTATCTTATTCAGTGCTCAGTAATCAATGCACATTCTCCACGAGCCATATTTCTTTATCACCAAAATGATTGGTGACCCACATGGTGATGTGTTAGTTGTAATGAACCCTTTCTCAAGCAACTCCTGCACCTTCTTCTTGATTTCAACATTCTTTAAAGTGGATAACCTGTACATTCCAATGTTAGGCAATGGAGCATCTTGCTGCAAAATAATATCATGTACTATTTCCTTTTTGGGTGGTAGACCTTTAGGTTCTTGAAACAAGATATCATACACTGAAACAACCTTTTCTAAATCAGCTTGTTGTTTAGCATTACAACCCTCAAATACATTGGTTTTATCAGGTTTCTTTTCCTTTACAACCATCAGTAAGAATTGTTTTCATGAATTTATCATTCTTTTCATCTGCCTTGAGTTTATGAGAGTATAATTATTCTTGAGCTTATGAGATCTTATAAAGTATTCAATTCCATCTTTACCAAGTAGATAATTGTTTTCAGCTCTATAGAAAATAGCTTTCCTATCATACAAGTAAGAAATTCCTAAAATAATTCCACATATATCCAAAGGAATTATGTCTAACTCAACCTCATCTACAAATGTTGGCCCAAAAGAAAACTTGAGTTTGCACTATCTAGTCACTTGTAGTTGTGCTTTATCATTCAACCATCCTAATGGGTATGGTTTCTTGTGAGGTGTAGTTGCTAATCCCAACTTCTTTACAATTGCTTCAGAAATTAAATTTACTTGTGAGCCACTATCAAAAAAAGTATCAATCGTTTGATGTTTGGAAATAACTTGAATATGGAAAAGCTCATGTATTTTTCTCTCATTTTCTTCATCAATGGTAGATTGTGCATAATTACTAGTAGATGCTTCAGAATTCTTACCTCTTATACCTGTGGTTGCAATGGTTATTTCATCTCCCGAGTCTGACGCCAAATCTTTCTGAATAGCTGCAACAGTCTTCTTGTTCTTGCCCTCAAACTTCTTAGGTCTTAGCTTTGGATGCAGAATCCAACAATGCTCATCATCATGCCCATCCTTTTTACAGTGAGTGCATGAAGCCTTGCATTTCTATGTAGTGTTAACCTTCCTTGCTTTCCATTTCTGCTTTCTTTTCTCCTTATTTTTGCTTGCAGTGGGTTGGGATGATCCCCCAACTTCTGGACATCCATTCTTTCCTCTAGCTTATAGATGAGTAGCTTGTACAGATACCTCATCTATACTAGTGGAATTAAACACAAGGATAGTGTGCCTCATGTAGCTGTGTCGACCACCAATGTAGTTCAACAGAGCCTCAAGTGAGTCTAACGAGATTCCTATAATCAATGCTCTCTTTCTAAATTCTTGAGTGTACCCTTGTACACTTTGCCCTTTCAACTATTGAAGAGTTTGCCAACTCATCATGGCTTACTACATGTAGGCCAATAGATATAACTGCGTTTTGATTGCAGAAACAAATTCACTCCAGACAAAGATGGTCTTACCATGTCTTTTCATGTCAGCTTGGGTTCTGCCTTCCCACCAAACCAAGGTAGTGCCTCCAAGGCGTAGGCTTGCCAGCTAAATCTTACTCTTTTCTGAGTCGATATTCTATACTCTACAATAAACATCAATTTGTCTGATCCAATTTTCCATGTTTTTTGCATTCAACTCTCCATCATATATAGTTAAATAAAATTTAACATCTAGCTTGAACAAAGATGATTTCTTCTTAGGGTTATCAAGAGGTGTGAGAAAGCTTTCCTCTTTCCCTTTGCCTTTTGAGTGGTCATGGGAATGTGACTCATCTTCTCCTTTGTCTTGCTAAGAGCTTGATGAATCTTCATCCTTATGTTTTCTAAAGTCCCTATGCATTTCTTCTACCATGGACTTTATGGCTAGGAAACTATCTAATTGAGGGTCTGGCCACATAGAACCTTCCTCTGACATTATCTTCCAAGGATAGACTCTCCCAATTTCAGGATTAGTTTCGACCAACTCTCCTTCTCCTAATTTGAGCATTGATCTAGTTAGCATTCAACAACTAAACCAACACAATCTTGTCTAACCTTAATAGCCTAAATATTTGATACCAATTGATCTGAAAATCACTCATGAGTGACCTCAGTTAATTAATTAATAAATGAAGGTATTACAGACTCATGTGCTGGTGTGTGTCTATGTTATTTTAGGCAACGGATCGATGAGATTGAAAATACACAGACACTGGAAGAATGGAAAATAGTAAGAGAAACACAGTAAGCAAATGCAAGAACACAATAGATTTAATAAGGAGTTCAACCTATCCTCCAAGGCTATGTCTCTAGTCCAACTTTCAGTGGTGGCATTTTTTTATTGTGTCTTTAAAGCAGAGATTTAGAATGAGGAACTCAATTTGAGTCTCCTGAAATAGATAATGCTTGGTAGGGTGGTTCTTGGACTCCCCAAGCCACTAGAGTGCACAAATTCTTTCCCTTTCCAAGTCTTGACCTCTCTAGTATTTAATGGGAGGAGCCCAATGTGGTGCTCAATTCCCGACAGATCCTCATAGGGATTTGCTTGAAACTCTCAAGCCTTCTATATACTAAATACTGCCTTAGGTCACTTCAGTTCTTTGTTTTCTACTTCTTGCTTCACTGTCTTTTCTTTGCTCTTACTCTCTCTGTCATCCTTCTCTTCTTCTCTCTTCTTTGTCTTGTTCTTTGTTTGTTCATGGCTTAAAGCTAATCTTTCCTTGACTGTTTGATTCCTCTTCCATCCCTTTGGTTCACCTGCTGCTGTTCATTTGGAGTTCCCTACCTCTGCGTCATCACCATCATCCACAGGGAAGTGGCCACTTGTCCTCTGACAAACTGCACCAGCTCTTCCTCAATGGTCCGGTAATTTAGTTACACTGTTGAATGACTCATATGCCAACTCAACGGTCAAATCGAACTTCAGAATTTTACATGTCGCGGCTTAATTCCCCTATCAAATCTGGTTTCTCCATCGGGCGCAATCTTCGCCATCAAATCTGGAGCCCCCAGATTCTACGTTATTCACTCATTTCATACGATTGACCTGCTCAACCATTAGCACAATATGAGAGGTGGTTTTCCCTCTCATCCGTTAGACACGTGTCGTGTGATGAATGGAATCGCTTGTTTTCAGCCAAATCCGCTTACTTCCCAAGGGTGCCCCTAATATACCATCGGTTTTGGAACGTGGGACCCACCTTTCACCTTAACGCTTTCCCCATAGTTTCCCAACTTCCCATGCGACCGAGCACTCAGGGCCTTTCCTTCTTGAGGGGTTTTTCCCAGCGATGCGCGATTAGTGCTAATCATTAATCACACATCAGAAATGGCCTCCATTTCCCGATCCGGGCTTCCCAACTACTAGTTTTGTCTCCTGCGTGGTCTCCATGGGCCTCAGTAAGTGTGCTTTGACTGAGGTCCTCATCGTTCCTTGCTGGCTACAAACTGCCACTATCTAGAGGTCTTCCTGATCACTCTTTGTTCATAAATTTCTAAGGTCTGTCCTGATTTGATACAATCATGGTACTTGATAATTCTTCATGGATCCAATTCGGATCGTTGAATTTAATCATTACACCTATGTTAAATATTCATTTCCTTGGATGGGAGGAGAGAGAATCCCTGGAAAACTATATTGGAATAAAAAAATTCTGCCAAGTTGAATTGTAGGGGAGAAAAGAGCAATGCAAAGAAAAGACAAAATTGATTATTTCAATAAGTAAGAGAGGCTCAACCATAATATTGTTATTTTTGTGAACCTACTTATTTAGTATTAGAAATTACATGCACTTGTGTTAATGAGTTACTATACCTTATAAATTAGAGTAGGGTAAAATACTAAAACCCTCGACATAAGAGTAGTAAATACTATAACCAACTCTAACAAGGATATTGGACATGAAAGTTTTGAATAAATGACGGTGAGAAATAAGTGATTTTCAAAGTATGGTTATTTGATGGATTTAGTAATATGGTCATCATATCCTTTTACTCATATTAAAAATTACGTAGCTTAATAAAATACAAATTAATTGAGGTAATTTAGTAATATGGTCATCACCTTATTCTATCCCTATCAAAATAAAATTATGAGTTGTATGTTTTCTAATAAAGGACATAACTTAAGGAAATAAAGTTATGGTTAAAAGATTGTAAGAAAGGGTGATATATGGAGTAAATGTTGAACTTTTATAAGGTAACTCACAAAAATACATAGAAGTTAAATTATTTCCCCATAGGTCATGATCAACATTAGGAACAACCATAAAAAAACATATATATGGAATCTATAAGACCTAGAAAATAATTCAATTCCATTCGAAAATTGATGGTTAACTAATTAGGTTCCAACCTAGAATAGATTCTAAAGGTTTTTTGTTCATAAAATTCCCATGAATTATCGCTAAGCTTATGAAAGACAGGTCTTTGTATGTAGTATGAGATTAGGTATCTTACAATTGTCTTTCAATTTAATATTGATGTGTGGATCAGTGCACATGTAGGTAATGATGTAATTCACTTTGGATATGGTTTTCCAATGAATGAATCATTTTAGTAAGAAAATTCTCCAAATATGCATTATTTGAGGGAACAAAACCTTATCAGCTTACTATGCATAGTTAATTAAACATGCATAATTTGGAACCTCCGGTCCTTGTTGAGTAAATCAATATTGTAACTAAGATATGAAAGAGGCATACAGTACATTCCAATCTAGACTAAACTAAGGTCATGATTGTGAAGAGTGTACATAAATGTCATACAACATATTGTATACATATTAAAGAATACATCATGCATTATTAATGGTATGATTTAATAAGAAGGTCAAGGGGACTAGCCCAAAAGTTGTAGATTTTCATGTAGATTCAAAATCTCATGCAATGTACTAAAGCAAGAGACAAAAATCTACTTCCACTCTTTACAGCAAAAGCACATAAATATCGAGAAAAAAATAATAAAAAAGGGTAATATAAATCAATGGCACATAACACAACAAGTATTCGGGGAAAGCCATACTTCAAAACCCCACTATCTGTATCACCTTAAATCAGAAATCCAAGATGATAATACAATGTTTGTTCTCTCAAGAACAATCCAAGCACTTAGTAGAATCAATTTCCAACCTACAAGCAAACTCTTGGCCAACACTTAGCCAATTCTTGTGCTCTCCAAGTCCCTATTTCCTTGCACAATTCCTATGGTTGATTAGCCCATATTAAAGGGAAAGTAGTGCATCCAAAATTGCACAATCCCTTTAGGTTAGTTCCTCATTGTATGCACCATCTGTACAACTTAGAAAATTATACAACAAATAGTACACTATCCCTGCAGTCTAGTCTCAATTGGGCCTTTCTCAGAATCGACATGCATGAGTTTCTGATTAGGGAATCTCCAATTAGCTAGAGTAGCACTAGTTAATGCATTACTACACCAACTGACTCTTAACTCACTCTTACTTCCTCAAATAGTTTGGATCTAATTTAACCGGACTTAACTCAGTAAAATGAGCTAACTAATTACAACTCATACGTAACTCATCCTGAACCCCTATATTATAGGAGAACATATACATGACTTCAGAAAGACTTCCAACTTGAAATTCCTAAGTTAACTAAGTCAACTCACTCTAGTTAAATATTACAAGTTGTTATGAGAATAAAATTAGATTATAGTTTTGATTTTAATTCAAGGACAAATTAAACTGGAATTTCTGAATTCTATTTTTATCACTTCTTATTGCTATTTTGATCGCTCCCTCCCAATAAGAAAGGAATTCAACTAGATCCTAATCTCAAACCTTTGGAATGTTCTGCATGCAACACTTCTCTCTAGTTTTGTTGTTCTAGCAACTCCATAAACAAGAAACATCCAACCTAAATAACAATGATGCCTCTGTCATCAAATTCCTTGAATTTTATTGCCTCTATCAACTAAAAACTTTCCACTTCTGTTGAATCTACCTTTCTACAATATTTTCAACTCTTTTCTATGCTTCTTCAACGTCTGACTAGTCTAGCCTCTGTCACCTTGATCTCTTACTGCGTCAATCTCACTAGTTCCTACTACTATTATGTACTTTCAACTCTCTTAGCAACGTATGATCCATGAGATAAAACCACTCAATGGACCTTGCCCAATTTCAACCCTCTTGGGACTATCACTTCACATCACCCCACCTCACACCTAGATGTATGCCTGACTGTGATCCCTCTGCCCACTTGGCTTGAAATTTCACCCTATTGGAGGTCTTTGCATGACTAGATGCCTCCACTCGGTCTCCCCTCAACTTCTCCAATTGTGGCTTCTCCACAATTGTCCAAGACTGCTTCTAAGACTTCTTCTTCTTTGCTTAAGTGGATCTCTCCACTCGGTCTACTCCCAGGTTCTCTTGATGTGGATGCTTCACAACTACCTGAAGCTACTTCAAAGGCTTCTTCTGGGTTCCATGTTGAGAGGTAATTTACTCTTCCTCTCAAACACCAAGTCTCTAACATTTCCTTTGCTCCTCAAGGCTTTTCATGCATCTTGAACCTCAACAACATACAGGTTCTTAACCCGTGCACTAATCTTTTTCACATGTCCCATGGTGATGTGTCTAAGGAAAACCTTTCCCTTACTAAACACCACATCATAGCCATGGTCTTCCAATATCGTAACTAAAATAAGATTCTTCTTTAGTCCCAGAACATACATCACATAAGTGATCCTGAGATGGGAGCCAAACTCCCTCTAAAAGGTAATGGTATTGATCCCGATATCTCTATACCTCTCGTCATCCCCCAAATGTATTCTCTTCTTGAGGTCTTTCTCCACAAAATCACTAAAGAGATCTTTATTCCCCGTCATATGGAATGAGGCACCGTTGTCAACATACCACATGCTTCCCATGGAAGTGTTGGCCATGCATGCAATGAGAGTTAAATCAAGTTCGAACTATGAAGCTAGAGCTTCACCTACTACTGCTACTATCAGCTCCTTCTTGCTTGCTTTCTTCTGTGGGCACTTCTTGGCATAGTTCCTATGCTCATGACAGTGAAAACACTTGACTTTAATCAATTCCATCTTCTTTCCACCCTCCACAACTTGGGACTCCTTTCCCTTGGCCTTCTTTTCCTTACTCACTAAGGAAAAATCCTCTTCCACTTCCTTGGAAGAGGTCCCATCTCTAGTGTTCCTCCTGATCTCTTCCTGCATCAAAACCGACCACATTCATTCCAAATGTGGCAGCTTCTCCTGACCGTTGATAGAGTCCTGATAACTATGCCAACTCTTTGGGAGTCCAAGAAGAGTAAAAATCAACATATCATCCTCAGAAACTGTGATTCCAACACTTCCAAGTTCATCACAACATTGAGTGAACTTGGTCAAGTAATTTGGAATTGAGTCTCTAGCCTCCATCTTGATTTTTTGAATTTTATCTTTCTGTGCCAACTTACTTTGATCACTACTATTCTCGAAAAGGTCCTTCAATGCTTTCCACATAGCATGCAGAGTTTCCTTCCTATGGAGACTTGAGACAATGCGGTATCGAACTCCCTCAAGGATTATTCACCTCACCCTTGCCACACACTTCTTCCATTCAGACAGATTCTGAGAATCTGATGTTAATGGCTTAGTAATGTCCTAATAAATGAATTCCTTCTAGCCATTATCCTCCAACATGACCTCCATCATGTCCCTCTAGGCTATATAATTTGAGCTTCCATCCAAGGCATACTCGAGCCGCAAATCATATAACACCATATGTCGATCTTGAAGCATGTATTGCAAATTTGAATTTCACCTGTAACCTGAAACTCAACTTCGAAATCTCCTCTAGTATATTGTTCTCATCTTCGATACCATGTAGTTTTTCATGTAGATTCAAAATCTCAAGCAATGTACTAAATCAAGAGAGAATAATCCACATCTACTATCTACAGTGAAAGAACATAAAGATTGAACAAAAAAATAATCGACAAGAGGAAGACAAATCAATGGCACATAACACAATAAGTATTTGGGGAAAGACATAGCTCAAAACTCCACTATACGTATTGCATTAAATCAGAAATCCAAGATGATAATACAATGCTTGTTCTCTCAATAACAATCCCAACACTCAGTAGAATCAATCTCCAACCTACAAGCAAACTCTTGTCCAACACTTAGCCAATTCTCCGGCTCTCCAAGTCCCTATTTCTTTTCACAATTCCTATGGTTAATTTGCCCATATTAAAGGGAAATCAATGCATCCAAAACTATAAAATCCCTTCTAGGATCAGTTCTTTATTGTATGCACCATCTGTACAACTCAGAAAATTATACAACAAATAGTACACTGCCCCTGCACTCTAGTCTCAACTGGGTCTTTTTCAGAATCGACATGCATGAGTTTCTAATGATGGAATCTTCAGTTAACTGGAGTAGCACTAGTTAATGCATTAGTGCACCAAATGACTATTAACTCACTATTAGTTCTTCAAATATTTTGGAACTAATTTAACGAGACTTAACTCAGTAAACTGAGTTAACTAATTAAAACTAATACTTAACTCATCCAGTACCCCTATAATATAGGGAGAACATATACAAGACTTCAGAAATACTTCCAACTCAAAATTCCTAAGTTAACTAAGTCAACTCACTCTAGCTAGCTATTACAAGTTTCTATAAGAATAAAATTTGATTTTAATTATCAGTTTAATTCAAGGACAAATTAAACTGAAATTTTTGGACTAACAAAAGTACTTATAGTGTAAATACATAATGGGAATGTAAAATCAACTCTCGTGCTTTTGGGATAATATTATAAAGACAATATTAATCTTAAAATCATAGGCTCACTAAAATTATAATATGTAAAAATGTGCAACCTCAAACTCCACAACCTTAATAAACATATCCATCTAGATACAGATGGGGTTCGGTGAATATCTCACTGAGAAGAATCCTTCATAAATATGCTTTGAATATAAGGATGATAGATCTTGCAAATATACCTTGCATGAGAAGGGATAATCTTACAATCATCTGTGCATATATATAAAAAAAATTATACATGAAATGAAAAATAGATAGGATATGATGGTTCTGCATGCATGGGAAGTAGAAAGGGAACAAGAAATAAAAACCAAATGAACAACAAGAAGGGTACACATGGTGCTTAAAAATTTCAGGGTTGTGAAGTTGCGAATATTGTAACTTTCATTTATAACTCATGTATGGGAAATGTATGGATGTGCATATTTTTTATTAAATGGGGTTTAGGTCTACACTAAATTCAACATGGCCAACAAGGTGTTGGAAGAAGTGCAAAAAGAGAAATAGTAAATCGTATGACATGATTTATTTAACTGTGGAGCATTTTTTGGGTACGAAACAATTTTGTTATTGGTTAAAGACAAGCTAAGTTGGTTATTAGACTTCAAATATCTATGATAGACTAAGTATCATAGTCAATAGTCTACTTTATCATTAAGCAGAAGTCATATTCCATTGTTGTTAAAACCTTGTCCAGGTGACAGATTTAATAACAAAACTCAGAGTTATGGGTATGATAGAGTTGTAGTATGCATGATTACTGTTATGATACTATTTTCCTAACATGGTATTGCAACCATGTGGCACAGTAAAATGATTTTCTAAATAAAAGAATTGAAATACCTTGACATAAAAAATTTCCCTGGTTGCAGAAGTTGAACAAGTCCATGAAATTCCTTATTCTCTTATCGATAGACTGAGCACGGTTTGATCAACTTACCTTAAGGTAATATAAATAAATGAAGGAATTTTTGGCATAATACTAACATGGTTGGAAACATGTGGATAACGTATATTTCATGTGAGTGATGATATGGGCATCGATATGGCATATAAGTTGTACATATGGTATTGTGTACAAGAGGTACATATGGTACCAGTATGGATACATGTATTGCATAATAATATATGACATGTATAGTTGTGTGCATGTAATACACACTATGTACAGGTATGCATGAAGACACTGGGTGATTGCCTCATAAGGAAACCGATTGAGAGTGCATACAAAGGTAGGACAAAGATGGAAACTAAGGATAAGTATCAATGGTTTTTATCAGTTTTCTATGAAGGTGATTAGTATTCTAACTGATGAATATTACATGTGATCTATCATTGATGGGTACATATGATTTTGATGGTTATGTGTGAGCTAACTTGATATGATATTTTGTACATATTTATCTAGCAAATGTGCTAGATGACTTGTTGTATGCATGGAAACTGCAAAAATCAAGTGTTCGGCAAGAGCACAAATGCTTGGAAGAATGCAGGGGAAGAAGATGAATTTCTTCAAATAAAATAAACATCAGGAAATATAAGTCGTAGATACTCAAATATTAGTATTGTATATCAAATTATGATATTAACTGTGTTAAACATAGTTGAGTTTTTGCATCTAAAATTTCTCACAAAATTGATTGAAACAACTGTTACATGTAGTTAGGGAAGAAGATGTGCTCCTTGTAACTGATACATATAAGAATATTTGCATCAAATGGCAAGGCCATGGAAGCCTGTGAATTCGAAGACAACTACCTGTGAATGAGGAAGTAATATTGTAAGACATAGTAATACACCAAGGATGGTGTAAATCAAAGGGAGGGAGTATGTAACACCCCTCCCTTGTATGTAAAAATTTGCTAGCCTAAGCTAAGAAAAGTTAGGTCTAACGTGTAACAATAAAAGTATATATTTTATGAAATAAATAAAATAATTAATCACTTGGAAAAGCGAGACACCAACAGATGAGATTTCTTTGCAAATCCCATCGGTGAATGGGAAGGGATAATTATTTCTTGATAAGACTTCTAGATCCAATTCTATATAATCTTAATGAATTGGAGATAAATATACATTAAGCTACTTATCTGCAGAAAGATGCTAAGTTAAGAAAAACATAAAATCCTTGTGCGAGAGAAAGACAAGCTTTTATGAGGTAAATTCTCGCGAGAGATAAAGGAGAGATTTTATGGGGAAACCCTAGGCAGATGGATAAAAAATATCCATAAATGCAGGACACTGCTAATGGAAACCATATCTTGAAAGAGGGTATTAAATACCTGTTGAAGTGGACAACCAAGGTAATTGATCCAAGACAAGAACTCTCAACTCGTGGGTGAATTGAAAGAGTCAACTCTAGGTTGGGTGGTGGTGCTTAGTTTTCCAAGTGTTGTTCTCTCTTCAAATCTAATTGGATTCACTTGCATGGGATATATTGTATGTTTACTCCTTACTTTTAATGTTGTGAAATCGTTCAAATCAGATGTATGGATGTTTGCGTTATCTTTATTTATGAGAATGGTTGAATTATTATGCCTTTGAATCCTATTATATCCAAGTGTAGAGTTAGTGATGGAAGCATAGTAGGTAGTTATTAATACTTGGGTCAAGGAGGTATCTAACACATGTTTCATTGGTAGAATCTTAATGTGACCCCTACACATAGAAGAATTGCATGTACTAACTTTTCTTATGAGATGATCATATATGGATGTGTGGGATATCTATTGAATCTAAATTTGATCACCATTAAGTTTAGTGAACTAATATAGTGCACCTATAACCTGAGGTGATATCTCTGTTTTAAGTTGTTGAATATTTATGCATGAGCCATTGATGCATGCAAGACCATTTTGGCATAATGCTTCAAATTGTATAGCATTTGGTTCAGGTTATCTATGTCATACATTATGTGCCATATGAATTGCATCCAATGAGGCTAGTTTATTATTTATGCATATTGCATAAGAGTTATGACAATAACACTTTTCACTACACCTATAGGACTATGATCATGATTCATGGCCATGCTAGCTATCATAGACTAAAGATAATGCTCCATTAATACTTGTGTTGGGAGTCATCAAAGAATGTTATTAGCTGCATGCCATGATTAATTCTTTTCTCCAAATTGTAATTTATGCTTAAGGGTGATCTGACATATAAGTCTTATAAATGAATCTAAAAGTCCACATGACGGATATAGTAAAGCATAGAAGGAGCTTGTAGTATTGAACCCAAGGAGTATGGTTCATTACTTTTGATGTTCTTCAATGGATAAGAATATTAGTATAGTTGCATAAATAATATTTGTTCATGTAATGATGGAATAAGTATACTTGTGATGATTGTTGAATCTTAACTTTAACCAAAGAAAATTGGTGAATGGGAGCTCATTAGGTAATTCTCAAATTAATCTCAGGGGGTATGTGACAGTTCATTGCGAATATAAAATATATGACATAGTTGTTTCTTATTTATTTTTTTGGTAATTCTTTCTATTTTTTGTATTTTTTTTCTCTTCATAATTATAATTATTAACATCCATTAAAACTAAAAAAAAGTTAAAACATTAAAAAAATAATCAAGAAACATTAAAAGAATTCTAAAATCACCATACTTTTTATTGTCTAAACTATGAAATGTATTTTAACAAATATATATTTATATATTTATATATATATATATATATTATATATATATATATATATATATATATATATATATAATCATGATGTATTCTAGGTTTGTAGAAACTTCTTTCCCACTCTATCTGGGGCATTGTTTCTAAGAATCCATCTAGAAGAGGTTAGAGATTCCATCTTGGAAAAATAATGTTGTTGGCCTATTAACTTGTTATTGTTAGCCAAATTCCATATTGAAAAACATATAAGAAGATGTTATCCTCTTAGTCATTGTTTCAAGTTGGACAAGGGGCTATATTTTCTATTTCATAATTCATGTCTTCCTTGGATCCATCTCAATCATATTTTTTCACCCAAAACATTGTTTAAAGTTTCTAGATATTTGAGTCCTAGACCTTTAACTATCTTTTGGATGCATGATTTACCCAATTAATGATGACCCATTTTATTTTCTTAATGGATCACAATATCCCATTAAGGTAAGCCATAATAGAAAGAATATATAGCGATAAATCTTATAGCACTAATTTAATAAGAACTAGTCTACTAATAAGTTGAAGGATCTAAATGCTAAACAATATGGTATGTTGGATATCTTCTATAAGAGGTCTTGTGAGTGAATTGATTTGAGTGAATTATCAATGAGGTGTCTACCCTAGTAATTGGAAAGGAGTTTGCTACATGAGAAGCACAAAAGTCTCTTAGAATTGCAGAGGCCTGGGTTCCTCTCTAAAATCCAATGCAGTCAGTGATCTAATCATCCAAGAGAAGCCAAACTTTCTTCTAATCCAAGAGACCAAAATGTCCAGCCAAGATTTTCAAAATTTCATTAAAAAACACAAAAGCTTTGTAGGAATAGCTATAGACTCATTGGGTGCCTCAGGAAGAATAGGCACATTGTGGAACAAGAGAAAATGGGACCTCACCAGACAAAATTCTTCTCACTGGTGGGTCAGAACTGATTTCATTAACAAAATCACAAATGAAGAAGTCACAGTGCTCAATGTTTATGCCCCAAACCATTACAGGGACAAAGCAAACTTTTGGGAATCCATCAAATCAGAGCTGTAGGCATGTCAAAATACGAAGGTAGTAGTAGGCGGTGACTTGAACTTAATAAGAAATATCGATGAAAATATAGGAGGGAAATATCTTGCTGACCCCTCCAGAGACGCTCTGGAAGAAATCATAGAAATTAACAAACTCATTGACATCCCACCAAGCAATGGCAAGTTTACGTGGAGCAATAAGAGATCTGGAAGCCATAACATAAAAGAAAGACTTGAAAGGATTCTAATTCATGAAAGCATAGCAGCGGGATTCTCCTCAATCAAAAGCAAGATCCTCCACCCTACAGCTTCAGATCATAAACCTGTGGTCCTAATTCTATATAGAATAGGAAATATCGGGTAAATCCCTTTCAAATACAATAAGCTGTGGGACACCAATGAGGACTTTCAAAAGATTATAAAAGAAAACTGGGAGACAGAAGTCATTGGATCTCCACACTTTGTCTGGGAATCCAAACTAAAACTCATAAGATCAATAATCAAACAATGGGAAAAAGAGAACACAACTATTGAGAAAACCAAAAAAATCGAGCTCCACAGGAAACTAGAACACTGCATACAGGAAAAGGAGGCTCAGCAAACCTCTAAAGAAGAGAAAGCTCAGGAAACCGAAATCTTCAAGGAATTATACAGGCAGAACAGAGCTGAGGAAGAGGAGATAAGACAAAAATCGAGGTGCCTTTGGCTCAGAGCGGGAGATAAAAACACCTCATTCTTCCACAATAACATTAAGCTCAGAATAGCTGGAAACCAAATCGACAAAATCATTTTGAAGATAAGGAATTAAGAGAGCAAGAGGAAATTAAAGAAGCAACTCACAATCACTTCAAGTCTCTCCTTACTGTAGAGCATCAACCCACAGACTACGGGGATTTCCTCCTTTTAGTAGAAGGTAAAATCACTGAGCAACAAAATATAAAGCTTGATCAGGAAGTTTCAGAGGAAGAAATCAGAGAAGTCGTGAACAATATGCACCCGGACAAGGCTCCCGGGCCCGACAGTTTCACTATTGCCTTTTACATGACTCATTGGGATACCATAAAGAAAGACTTCATCTGGATGGTCAAAAACATCTTCAAAAAAATCAAGATGGGAGAAAACACAAAAACTTCCCATTTGGCGCTTATACCCAAGGAACCAAATCCTCTCTCCTTTGATCTCTTTAGACCCATCTCCCTCTATAATGTCTCCTACAAAATTGTCACCAAAATATTGGCCAATAGACTGAAAAAGCTCTTGCCCACTCTCATTTCAGAGAATCAAGGAGGTTTCATCCCCAATAAACAAATAACGGATAATGTTATTCTGGTCCAACAAGCAATTCACAAGAGTATGCAATGAAAGGAAAGAGGTATGATAATTAAACTTGACATGGAAAACACCTTTGACAGAGTTAATCACCAATTCTTAGCAGCTGTTATGCGGAAATTTGGAATATCCAGCAAGTTTATCAACATCACTATGGAATGCATTACAAATCCTTGGACAACCCCCTTAATTAATGGAAGGCCCAGTTGCTACTTTTATAGCTCCAGAGGATTGAGACAAGGCTGCTCCCTCTCACCCTTTCTATTTATCATCATGGCGGAAACCTTAAGCATGCATTTGGAAAATCTAAGGAAACAAAAGGAGATCACAGGCATAAGTATAGCGAGAGGAATTAAAGAGATAAATCACTCGCTATTTGCTGATGACACTCTCTTAATAGGAGGAGCTTCGAGTCTAATTGCAAGGAGATTCAAGAAAATTTTAGACACCTTCACGACCATCTCAGGAGGTCTGCTCAACAACAAAAAGTGCCATATCTACACTTGGAATGTCTCGCCCCAAGTAATGCAAAGAATTTCTCTAATCATGGACATCCCTGTACAAAGAAATTGGAGTCATTTCTCCTACCTTGGCCTTCCTTTGGTAAAGGAAGTTGTCAAGTCAGAGATTTGGAACAAGTAGATTGAAAAAATGAGAGGGCTCCTTCAAAGTTGGGGGTTGTCGTGGTTGAATCTTGTGGGTAGAACCATCCTTATCAAAGCCCTCCTTTCATCCCTTCTGATATATCAGTATGCTGTCACTTTGGCCCCAGCAAGCATTCATAAATAGCTGGAGTTAATTATGAGAGGCTTCCTTTGGCAAGGAGGGAAGCAAGAAACAAAAAAATTCAGTTTGGTCTGATGGGAACAGGTGATCCTTCCCTTCGAAAAAGGTGGCATATCTATCAAGATCCCAAGCCTAACTAACAAAGCAATGGGCTTCAAACTTGTGTGGAGAATGTTAATGGAAAAAGGCAGTTGGTGGGTTGAGGCACTCAAGAAAAAATACCTTAATGGACAACACTCTAAGGTGCTCTCAGATTTTATAGTGGAACGTCCTTGCACTCCAGCTTGGAGACTTATCAAAAAAGCTATTCCCTAAATCAAAAATCATATCTCAAAGTCACCTGGAAATGGAAAAGACATAAATATTTGGACTGATAGAATTATGGGCTCATAACCTAGAAGCCTCCTCCAGCAGTACAAACCTCTGAAAACGTGGATGGAAGCCAAAAGCATACACTCCCTATATGACATCTCGGCCTGGGAACACAACAGTTGGTCTGCTAGGAAGGATCTCCCTCTCCCAAACCACCTCAAAAATCAGTGGATCGATCTGAAGTGAACTCTTATGGGAGATGCCCCTACTAACAAATTCACTCAGGACAGCTATGTTTGGGACCCTAATGGAGGAAAGTTCACTGTTAAATATGGGTATCAACTCCTTCAAGCTAGCAACAATCTAAACAATTGGAACCTTCAGACCTCTGTCTGGAAGAATGAATGTTTCCCAAAGATAAAATTTTGCTCATGGACCCTTCTAGAAGGGAAGATACTCACAGCTGAAAATCTCAAAAAAAAGGGATTCAAGGCCCCTCAATTTGCTACCATTGTCGTAAAGAGGAGGAAAGCAGTCATCATTTATTTCTTGAGTGCCCCTTTGCCCAACACTACTGGAATCAACTCATCAGTCCCCTACGGGCTTCTAGAACAAACTTCGATTAGCTTACAACTCTTTTTAGAAATTGAGAGAAAGGCTACCCCCACGTAAGAAGAGGTAAGATGCATTCCTCTCACTCTCTGCTGGAAAATTTGGCTCTCTAGGAACAACAGCATTTTCAAGGACCAAAAACCGAATCTAGCTCTCACCTTAGCCAAAACTTTGGGCCTAGTTGCAGAAATGATAAGTGCAAACAATGTAATCCAAAAGGATCCCAACAACTGGCAGAAAGAAGAGGCAGAATGGTACAATAAATTCCGATTGGTCTACTCAACGCACAAGCAATTCCTAACCAAGTCAGGCAAGGGGAAAAAAATTGAAAACTTAGGGGAACTCAAACTGAAATTGATCAATGGACCCTTGAACGAAAGACTCTCACTCTCCAGTTTGATGGCACTTCAAAAAATAATCCCAGACAAACAGGAACAAGGGGAACAATCACAGATCAAAACGGGCAAATAATTATCACTTATGAATGGGGACTGGGAAACACAACAAATAATATGGTAGAGGCCTATAGCCTCTTCCTCGGCACCTGCATTCTAAAAAATTTACGAGCCAAAAATCTAGTCATAATTGGGGACTCGGCAATCATGATAGCAATGATGGTTTCAGGGGGCGACTTCAAAAATCAAGCCCTCAATAGAATCAAATTCAGGACAGTGAACAACACAAAGCATTTGGGGAATATTCAATTCAAACATGTTTTGAGGATTAATAACGTTAAGGCAGATACATTAGCAAACATTTTTGTCTCCAGACCCATAGGGCAGGTCTGAGAGAAAAATAATATCTATGAGAAATCAATCCCATAAGTTGCCTCACCCCGAGTCGAGCTCGGGATCCTAAGTCTCAAAAGACACATCAACAACAAGCTCGCCCCTCCCTTCAGAACTTGCAGTTGGATGACCGATACTCTTCAAACTGTCAACACCCACGTCCATTCCCCAAACACTGTCAAGAAAATCCAAAGGCTAAGGGAAAATTTGTACTACACAATGGATAGGGATGAGTCCCGTGACAAGTCCTCACAGAAGTTAGGTAGCAGTCATTTCATATCTCCAAAAGGCTGCTCAAGAAATTTCTGATTAGACACTTAGGACATGAATATCTTTGATCAGTCCTACTTGCACTTAAAGGTCCTGAAGCTTGTGTGGGCTTATAAACAGCTTGCGGTGCTTCATCTCAGCCATCCCGCTACCGCACTCTCCTTCTACAACAAAGGTGTGTGTCACTGCATTAGATCGCCCCTGGTGAATCTCAGTCACAGCTGCTCCTCTTATTCTCTGAGTGTTATTCCTTAACAGCCCGAGATTTTCTCAGAGGTCCTCCTCTAGCCCGCGGGGATCAGATACCATTTTCTCAGTGAGGCAACAACGCTCTCCTACCATGACATAGCTCCTTCCAGATTGTCCCCGGCGTGCTTCAGCTGACCACTAAAGATTGTCACTTGAGGTATCATTTGTTTCTTCCTGGATAATATTCATGTTCATTTCTCTATCATCTCTATAACCTATGTGTCCCAGCCTCTCTCGTCTTAGTTGGCCCCTGTTACTCATCTCCCTGCTCTCCTCTCTCTCAGTTTAATCCCCCTCGTTCTCCCCTCTGCTCTCTTCTCCACTATCAGAAGCTGCTTCTCCCCTCTTCCCCATAGAGCTCTGTGTTTCACCCTCTCTCTCCAGTCCTGCACCCTCGCCCTCACCTATCTGAACTGTCAGCTCTCTTCCCTCAGAATCTCTGGCAATCCTCGCTCATCCCTTGGCAGCATTCTAGCTCAACCTTGCATCAACTCCTTCAAGATCATCCAAAACTCTTCAAGAATGGCAGAAAATCCACTAGACCGCGTCATTACCAACAACAATTGCACTCTCTGTAAGGCACATTGTTTCATGATAGCCCTCTTCATTAAACACTTCAACGAGCTCAAAGAAGAAGTCCATTCAGAAAGCAGATCCAAGAGGAAAAAACTCGAAAAACAGAAGGCAAAAAAAGAAGGCTTAAAAGAAAAATGCAATCACGTTGAAGAAGCCATCAACGACATCAAATCCATGAACTAAAGCATTCAAGGCGAGGCCCCTACTAGGAAAAATTACAAAAGAGACTAGGAACAGCCGCCCACCGATTTGATCAATCAATTCTGGTGAACTTGTCTCATGCACTATAGATATTGTCTATTACTAGGTCAGTTCATACGGTAATACAGTCGTCTTGTCTCTCAAGTTTCAAAAAACAAGCCCAGTGAATTAGATCAAGGGACTGCGCACCCATTTTGGATCAATTCCACTTCGCTTCCTCTAGTATTTGTAACGGGACCTTCCCACTGCTGAAGTTTTTATAATATACCAGTATTCGATCGTGTTAAAAAAAAAATTAAGGGCCCAATATTAACTTTTCTCTATTAAGTTTCAAAAAAATTATGTCAGAGTCATAGTAATATTATCATTATCACTACTTATATATCTTTATAATAAAATTACTAATTCGTTTCATTACCTTTTATTCTTAATGATAAATAATTTTAAAGTGAGGTCAATGATAAAGAGATATTAATTTTGTCGGCCCCGAGTGTGAGAAAGATCAGGGACATAGTCTATAATATTGGAGAAAACATCAGAGCTATGTGTGGGATCGGTTAATGGCCATCTCTCCCTCAAGCTCTTGAAGTTCTACATGTATCATATCTAGATTCTACTTTGTGTATGAACATGTCAGGGTCTTCATCATCGCACCATGTCAACTGAAGTTATAATAGAATGAACCAACATCAAAAGGGGAGATCAGATGGTGTGAGAAGTGGCAAGAAGGATGAGCCACAGGGAGGAGGCAGAGCTTGTCACTGTATGAGACTTTTGTCCATAAAAACCTAGATATGATGGAGACTAGAGTGCTTGAGAAGGGACCTTCCACACTAACAAAGCTACTACCACTAAAGAAAAATATCTATCCCAAAGAGGCTTCAAGGAGACATGAGAGTGAAGAATAGAGGTGTCATTGAGAGTGAACAATAGACGTGTCATTTGGGATAAGAACAAAGGTGAGGAATAAATATGCAGGGGATAGAATCCACTTGCAGCAAGAAGTTGGAGACCACGAATAAGATGAGACCATGAAGGAACTTGGGACTATGGTGGATACTCCCAACACAAAGGAATAAACCCTCTTTTAACCTGGGAGAACCAACACTTGTGAAGGGAAACAACCTCGAGAATAAGACTAAGTAATCTAACTTAGAGTCTCAAAAGAGAAGTAACAAAATGCCACTATTAAACCAAATTGTCATAATTTCCATATTGAGAGGGATGTTGGGAATGATAGAAGAGGCATAGAGGCTATCATAGTGTATACATGGTGGTGTACAATCAGATTAAACTTCTCTACAGTGTATTGAGTCATTATCATTTTGTCGCCACCATGCATTAGCTACTATGCATGCCACTTGTTCTTATAATTAAGGCCTTAAGGGAATAGCATTTGTGCTAATTGTGCAAGGTGGTAGCATCCCTGTCACATATGTCGCATCGTTCCTCACCCAATTCAAAAAAATCTCAACACTATGTTAACACCTTTATTATAGATTATTTGTTTCCAAAAAAAAAAAGTAATTTCTATTCCATTATAAAAATAAACTACTTTTTTTTGTTCACAATAACAAAAAAAGATAAATTGCAAACATATACAATACTGAAAATAATAAGTACACACATTGCTATAAAAAAATTAAAATTACATAAGTACTATACATGTCTTTTTCAACTCCTAATAATATTTCATCTATCCATTTTTAAATTCTTCTTTTTAACCTTTATTTCTTCTTTTTAACCTTTGTTGGGCCCTTCAAAACAGAACCACAATCACTAATAAGTAAAAATGTAAAATCAAAATTATTAATTTTATGTAATCATTGTAATTTACATAAAATACTTTAAATATAACCCCGTCTTTTCAAAGAAAATATTTTATATCTATATCTTTTTAATTTATTTAAAAAAAGATATAAGTTATAGAACTTTAACCATTTTTATATGATACCAACAATCTTAGAAATCAACCAAATGTGCACAAAATATCCACTCTCATGTGAAATAAAGAAAAAAGGGGAAAAATAGATTTAGAAGCCTAATGTTTATCTCGATTGATGTGTTGCATGTTTCTTATACATCAAGATTAAGCCAATATTTAAGAAACTTTAAATTTAAATATGTCAAAATCATTGATCAAATTTGGTTAGGAAAGACAACCAATGTAAATTGATGATTCGCTTTGCTTTGCTTACCCAAACTCGCAATCAGATCCAAATACTCTGAATAACATTCGTTACATAAATAAAAGCTAAGGGAAGCGGTGCCATCGAAAGATGACTTGTTTTATTGGAACAAAACATGAATATGAACACTTAATAATAACATAAAACCATTTTTGCAAGCATTCTACAGCGGAATCTTACTAAAGTTCCTACCCGAAGAACTTTATTTAAAAATGAATACGAAATTATGTGGTAGTTGTCCTACATATGTTGCACCTTTTCCATGACGAAAGGATCAATCCGCACCTATGCATAAATTCAAAGCAAGCCCCAGTTTACAAGTTAACTCACAGTGCATAAATTCAAAGCTAGTCCCACGTAGAAATAGAAATCAGGAGCAGCTGACTGAAGAAATGTTTTCAGTAAAAGACACAAATGGTATTTCAGGGGGAGCCGAGGAGGAATTGAAGGGAGAGGGAGGATTGTCCATGTCATCTGCATTTCTCTCTAACATTTGAACAACCCTACTCATACATGGACAATCACTGGATTGGTGTTGAATGCATCATAATTCAATTTTAATAGTGTAGTCTAACAGAGAGCAGTTCCCTGGAAAGTTATAGAAATTCCCGTTATATTTGAGAAAATCTGGCAAGAATTTTTGTAAATCCAAATTATAATTGTTAAACTTCAAAATTTTAAGTGTCCCAGACATTTTTGATGGTGCTGAATCCATTTACACCATCAAAACATAATTCAAACACTATCTCTACAAGATTTTTTGAAATTATTTTACCCAAATTTCAACATTGGGCAATTCCTCTGGCTAGACGACTCCAACTTTAATCATCAGCTTCATCGCTTCTATCGCCTTCTTCTCATCTGATTCAAGTTCTTCTATTTCACCTCGCGATCTCATCTGCAACACCTCTGAAGCATCTTGAAAGCCCACTCAGGAAAGTACAGCCAACTCGAACGACTGACCCTAAAGTCAATATTCTTTTTACCCCAACAATCTCTAGCAAGAGCATACCGAAACTATAAACATCTGATTTATCAGTAACAGGCCCCATATCACTGTCACACACCTCTGGCGCAACATATCCTGGAGTCCCTCTCCCTGCCGTCATTGATATATGGTCATCTTCCTTTCCATAAAGTACTGCCAGACCAAAATCAGAGACTTTTGGGGCGAAGTCTGCGTTCAACAAGATGTTGTGAGGCTTGATGTCGAAGTGTATGATGCGCTTCTCGCAATCTTGATGTAAATATGCAATTCCACGAGCCGCACCCAAAGCAATGGAATGCAATTGTCCCCACCTTAATACCTGCCCGCGTTCTTCTCTGGTAAACAAAAACATATCCAGAGATCCATTGACCATGTATTGATATGCCAGTGCGCTTATAGGGCTTTCAAAACAATACCCCAACAGCTTAACCAAATTGACATGATGGACCCGTCCAATGGTGGCCACTTCATTCATGAGTTGAACCTCACTATGTCTATGCCTGTCAAGAATCTTAACGGCCACTGGAGCTTCGTTGGAACTGAGCTTTCCTTTATGGACCACACTATAACTTCCTTCTCCCAACTTTTCTGCAAAGTTGTTTGTGGTCTTCTTCAGGTGAGAGAATGAATATCTCGTTGGCATTTAATAAGCATATTCCTTGAGGAATTTCTCCACTTTTCAAGCGGAGCTACCAGGAGGAGGATGCCTTTTCTTCACATAAAACGTGAATAACAGTACTAGTGCTACTGCTGTGAACGCCACTGCTCCTACCGAGCAACCTGCGGTGGAATGAAGAGATTGACATATGAATATGATATTGGTTACACCCAGAAGAGGAGGATAATAGAAACCAATTCAGCGTGGGGTAAAGAGGAGAAACCTGGAAGAAAGAAATTGTAATTTACCTATTATTATTATGGCTGACTTGTTTGAAGGACCTGTAACGTAGCCATAACAACTATCGAGGAATGGGAAGGATCCACATATACATAAAATAATATTTGATGTTTTGAGTCAAGTGCGCAACGATTAATACTTTTACCTACTATAGCCTGATTGCTTGAGCTCACAGAATAAATTCATTACGTCATAAAAAAGAGCTTACCGTGGCCGGGACATTTGTGTGTACGGGGTCTGTCCTTGCAGTAGCAGGAGAAAGGCGATGTTGAGTCCAAAATGTTGTAACCACATATCCCCCACTTGCTTGACATGATCTGCAGACTCTGTCTCTCTGTGTATGATTAGAAATGCATTCCGCTCTTCCGACCTCAACTTTTATGGTTCCATAGAACATCCCCGAATTGAATACCATGAGTTGTAGAAATTGTATTTATTTATTTTTAAGCATTTTTTCTAGTCTAATTTACTCTTAATCTAGCAAGTATTTATTAGAATTATAAGTTTGACTTGTAAACTCTCCACAATCTCAGTGTCCCATGGATTATTCAGAGTGTTGAATCAATATATATAGTCAAAAACTCATTTTAAACAACCAAGATCAACATTTAAACAAAAAAAAATTGTCATATTTAACAAAAACTCCAAAACATATAATGTTTAAATGTCTTTTTCTTTTTCTTTTCCATAGTCTATCTATTATATGTTTTGAAAAGTTTTCTCACATATTTTTTAGTCAATTATGCTCTGAATCTTGTAGAGATTTATTGGAATCACAAGTTTTAGTGGTAAGCTCTCCACAGTCTCAGTGCCCTAGGGATTTTTTCTTCGAAACCAAATATGTAGTCAAAATATCATTTTAAACAACTAAGATCACGATTTAAATTAAAAGAAAATTGGGCAAATTATGGCCAAAAACTCCGAAGTATATAATGTTTAGATAATGCCTTTTTCGTTATCATAGTGAATCTATTATAAGTTTAGAAAAGTTTTTCATCTATTTTGCTTAGAATCCAACAAGAATTTATTGGAATTAGAAGTTTGCGTTGTAAGGAAATGTATAAGGCATAGAATCTATATATGCAGTCAAAAAACTCATTTGAACAAAGGTTGAGATTTAAACAAAAAATAATTCATCAATTTCGAAACAAAATGTCCCAAATGTATAATATTTAGACAACATCTTTTTCTTTGTCGTAGTCTATCTATTATATGTTTTGAAAGGTTATACCACATAATTTTCTTGTCTAATTTACTCAAAATTTAGCAGTAATTTATTGGAATCACAAGTTTGAGTTGTAAACTCTCCACAACATGAGTACCCCAATGACTTTTTTAAGTACTCAATCCTCAAAAAAATCATTTTTAACAACGAATATCAAAAATAACAACAACAAAAAAAAGTTTGATTCCAATCAAAATGTCCAAAAACACCTATTTTTTTAATATATCAAACTAAATTATATAACAAGACCTCTTAGTGTGTATATATATAAACAAACACAACAGCCAAAAATTCCAACCTAGTTGCAATTCAATTTGTAACACGCATCCAGGTTACCATCGAGAGATGATCACCTATGAAATTGAAGGGATAACAAGTGACTCATCACTACAACAAATTCATGTGATTAGCTTTTCGCTCCAATTTTTGCTTCCAAAGATTGTTTTAGCGTATTTTTCTCTAATTTTTTTAAAAAGTCAACGATATTTATGAGGATGACGGTATCTTTGACATTGTTTGTGTCGTCCAAATATTTGTGCTAATGTAGTCAGAAATAGCGCTAAATTTAACCCTACTTTTAATACCTATATAACTCTACCATTTTATATTTATATATTTTTACTTTATTTCAAAACCAATTATTATAACAAATTTATATTAATAAAATAAAAATAATGTAAAATAATTTAAATAAAAAGTATTAATATTTGTTTCATTCTATCGTCTAGTGAACATACCTGTTGGTTTCCCAAAAAATAATTACGGTTATAATTCATTACATAATTACGTATATAATTTATGCATTGTCCACCAAAACGTAATTACATATATAATTTGATTTTTCTTTTTTTCTTTTTTCCGTAGAAAAAGTTGTACTTTCTTTATTAATAAAGAAACTAAATTTTGCAAATGCATAGTATATACAATATTCACGCATAGCCTGTCTTTCTTGTCTAGTCAGAATTATGTTCGCTAGTTTTGGCTTTTGGAAAAAATAACACATAGAATCTAAAAATGTAAGTACTGCTCTACGCAGAGAGTTCTGAAACAGTCAAAACACAAAAGGAGAAAAAATAAACAGAAGGAACTGAGTAAAATGGGTCCATGCCAGAAGTGCACTATAGGCAATATGGGAGGAATCAAGTTTTCCTTCCCTTTTTCTTCTCTACCTTATGCCACTCTCCTTGGGTAGGAACCATGGGAACAAGTTGAAGTGGGTTTTCATCACCGGGTCGAGGGTTTTCTTTGTCAGAGTCAGAGGTGTCTGATGTATGCTGCCTTTTGGTTCCACTAATTTTCATTATATTTTCAGTCTTTTCTGAATGCGGTTCCATAGGCACGTGTGAGGATTGCTTCTGAGTTTATGCTTGGCTGTTCTCATTCAGTGTGGGCATTTCCTTCTCATCATCTTTCTCCTCCTCAAGATCTCGTGGGGGGAATGTCCAGCCCTTTTGTTGTTTACCAGGTCTCTTCCTTATTTGACTATGTTTTTTGTATTCACGGCAGGCATTTTGTAAGTGCCCAGTTTGCCGACATATTCTACACCTGAATGTTGTGTTTTCATAATCTAATGTTTGCATCCAGCTGCGACTTTTATGCTTTAGCTGTATGCAGTTCGGTAATCCTTTACTAAGATCCACTTCCACACAGATGCGTGCGAAAGTACAATTCTCTCCTCCACGCGATGTGTATCCATTTTAATATATCTGCCAATGGTATTGCCTATGCATGCAAGAATCTTTTGATCCCAAAAATGGATAGGGAGGTTATGTAGATGCACCCATACTGGCATCATGGAAACAATGAAGGAGTTGGCGTTAAACTCCGGGAACCAAGGAGTGATAAAGAGTCCTGAAGATCCCCAGAACCATGGTCCCTCCTAAATCACTAGGTCCCTAACCTCAACTGATGGTAATTTGACTATAAAAAACCCTTTGGAGTAGAGGAAAATCTCACTGTTTAGGGACCATCTTGTAAGAATCCAATGGAATAGGTCCATGGGTTTTGGCCAGAAACCATTGAAACGACAGATGATGGCTTTCTTTTCATAACTATTACGTACCTCATCTATCTTTGTTGTTTCTATTTTTAGTTTTGGTGTATAGTGCAACTGCTCCACTATATATGGGCTGGGCTCTGTTCCGGCTTGCTTTGGAGGTGATGTAGAAGATTTCCCCCTTGTAACACATTCTTGAAAGATATTCCTTGACCTTTGTGCTGCTAATGTGGATCAGGGTTGTGTTTTGTTTAGGAACCACTGCCTCCTTCTGATTGTTTAGGTGGGCTACTAGTTGTTGCACCTCCTCGTAACCTCATGTTGAAAATAATGGTAGATCTTGACTTGATGCTGTAACCTTGATAGCTCTGTGATCCTGTAGCGATCTTCCATCATAAAGCAAATGTTGTTGATTATCCGGGTAGCCGATATGGTTGGCAATGTTAATCTTCAGATATGTCACATTATCTGAAGGATGAACCTAGATTAGTGTTGATTTCCCAGAAGGGGGCTTTATAAAGATTTGGAAGCAGTTAGGGTTTGGCCCTTCAGAGTCTGAACTGGTGTTCAAGGGCCGAGAATACAACCAAGGGTTCCCCATTTCTAAAGGGACTTCTTCTACATCAGGTTCTGTGATCGCCGCCAAGGCAGTGGGAACTGTGCTCTCCAGGCTGTCCTCATGCTTGTTTTGACGGCTATGCCCTCTAGCATTCCTGTTCCGGCAGCATACCTCAGTCCCAGGTTTCAGAGCGGCTTGGTCTTGGCTCGTCTGTCGAATGTGAGCCGGATCAGTGAGATCAAAGCCTAATCTAAGATATTTGTGTCACTCCACGGTGAAAGGGAACGACGCAGCGACATTGAGCATCCTTCTTTGGCCTATAGGAGCAGATCCAGTGTATAGGCTAGCAGATCCGAAACTGACAGCATGTAAAACTCCATTCCTTGTGGCCCATCTATTTTTTCTCAGGTCAGCTGGCATTTCTGGGCAAAACTGAAGATGGTTTACCCTTTCCCCTTCTGCAGTGGGCATGGGCGCTACGCCATCTTTGATTATTCCCCAATTCAAGACCCCCTAGCCACCATAGCCGAGATGCAACGCAGGAGTGGGCGCAACAGGGGTCAGGATGCAGATCAGAGCGCCATGGTTTGTTTTCGCCCATCTGGACAGCTTTTCTCGGCATCTTGCATATTGATTCAGTGAATTGCACAAACGTCCATGAAAGCAACGCGCAGCAATGCCAATTCCAGGATATTTAGGCAATTGTTTTTTTTCTACGTATATAATTTGATAAATAGTGTAAAATAATTTAAATATAAATTATTAATAAAATAATGTAAATTAAATATAATAAATAAATATAATAAATAAATAAAACAATTATATAATACGAACAATCTTACAAACCAACCAAATGTGCACAAAATATCCACTCTAATGTGAAATAAGGAAAAATAAAAGGGAAAAGTAGTTTATCTCGATTGATGTGTTGCATGTTTCATATACATCAAGATTAAGCCAAAATTTCTTTCAACAGAAGCTTTAAATTTAAATATATGAAAATCAATGATGAAATTTGGTTCGGAAAGGCACCCAATGTAAATCGATAATTCGTTTTGCTTCGCTTACCCAATCTCACAAACAGATCAAAAATCTCCGAATAACATTTCTCACGTAAATTAAAGTTAAGGGAAGGGGTACCATCAAAAAGTGACTTGTTTTATTGTAACAAAACATGAATATGAACCATTAATAATAACATAACCATTTTTGCAAGCATTCTACAGCGGAATCCTACAAAAGTTCGTACCATAAGAACTTTATTTAAAAATGAATATGAAATTAAGTGATGTGTTGCACCTTTTCATGACGAAAAGATCAATCCGCACCTATACAAAAATTCAAAGCAAGTCCCACTTTACAAGTTAACTCACAGTGCATAAATTCAAAGCTAGTCTCACATAGACATCGATGTCAGGAGCGACTGACTGAAGAAATGTTTTGAGTAGAAGACACTAATGGTATTTCAGGAGGAGCCGAGGAGGAATTGAAGGGAGTGGGAGGGTTGTCGACGTCGTCTCCATTTCCCTCTAACATTTGAACAACCCTACTCATACATGGACGATCCCTGGATTGGTGTTGAATGCACCACAACCCAACTTTAGTCATCAGCTTCCTGGCCTTCTCCTCCTCTTCTGCTTCAAGTTCTCCTTCTATTTCACCTGGCGATCTCATCTGCAACTCTTCATTTTGAAGCATCTTGAAAGCCCACTCAGGAAAGTATAGCCGACTCGAACGCCTCACCCTAAAGTCCATATTCTTTCTACCCCCAGCAATCTCTAGTAAGAGCATACCGAAACTATAAACATCGGATTTATCAGTAACAGGGCCCATATCACTGTCATACACCTCTGGCGCAACATATCCTGGAGTCCCTCTCCCTGCCGTCATTGATATATGATCCTCTTCCTTTCCACAAAGTATTGGCAGACCAAAATCAGACACCTTTGGGGCGAAGTCTGCGTTCAACAAGATGTTGTGAGGCTTGATGTCGAAGTGTATGATGCGCTTCTCGCAATCTTGATGTAAATATGCAATTCCACGAGCCGCACCCAAAGCAATGGAATGCAATTGTCCCCACCTTAATACCTGCCCGCGTTCTTCTCTGGCAAACAGAGACTTATCGAGAGATCCATTAACCATGTACTCATACACCAGTGCGCTTGTAGGGCTTTCAAAACAATACCCCAACAGCTTAACCAAATTAACATGATGGACCCGTCCAATCGTGCCCACTTCATTCATGAATTGGACCTCACTGTGTCTATGCCTGTCAAGAATCTTAACGGCCACTGGAGCTTCGTTGGAACTGAGCTTTCCTTTATACACAACACCATAACCTCCTTCTCCCAACTTTTCTGCAAAGTTGTTTGTGATCTTCTTGAGGTGAGAGAATGAATATCTCGTTGGCATTTCATAAGCATATTCCTTGAGGAATTTCTCCACTTTTGAAGCGGAGCTGACAGGAGGAGGATGCCTTTTCTTCACATAAAACGTGAAGAACAGTACTAGTGCTACTGCTGTGAACGCTGCTCCTCCTACTGAGCAACCTGCGGTGGAATGAAGAGATTGATGTATGAATAATATATTGGTCACAGCCAGAAGAGGAGGATAATAGAAACCAATTCTGCGTGGGGTAAAGAGGAGAAACCTGGAAGAAAGAAATTGTAGTTTACCTATTATTATTATAATGGCTGACTTGTTTGATGGACCTGTAACGTAGCCATAACAACTATCACGGAATGGGAAGGATCCACATATACATAACATAATATTCGATGTTTAGAGCCAAGTGCGCAACGACTGATACTTTTACCTACAATAGCCTGATTGCTTGAGCTCGCAGAATAAATTCATTACGTCATAAAAAAGAGCTTACCGTGGCCAGGACATTTGTGTGTACGGGGTCCGTCCTTGCAGTAGCAGAGGAAAGGCGATGTTGAGTCCGAAATGTTGTAACCACATATCCCCCCACTTGCTTCACATGATCTGCAGACTTTGTCTCTCTGTGTATCATTGGAAACGCATTCTGCTCTTCCGACCTCAACTTCTACTTGTTCCATAGAACATCCCCGAATCGAATACCCTGAGTTGTAGAAATCGTAATAGACGGTAGCATTACATTTCCCGACCCGCTCTCCTGTGGAATCGAATGCATCTTGAAAAGGGTCCGGTTCTTGGAATCGAATGCACTTGTACACATCTAGGGTCCGGTTCTCTTTACCCGAAATGTACCAGGAGGCGTTTCCATGTTCTGACAAGTGTATCTGAAGATGATTAAAGGGACGATTGAAAAAATTGCAGTTCTCTCCCCTGACAATAAGGAACACGAGAGCAGAGAGTTGGGGTTCTCTCCTCAGTATTGTGTAAATCCGGCCATGAATTTCGATAACTGGAGTTGCGTTCTGCATACAGTTGATTTGAAAGGCAGGGTGACCGCATCCACGCTTTCCTGCGCCAAAAGGATACGTTATATTCATGATCCCACAATTCCTAGCATTTAAGCAATACTCATATTGCGCGTCGAAGCATGACGAGCAGCGAATTAGAGAGGCCAAGCAGGCAGCCAGGATAAGGAAGAAGAGGGTTTGACGAGGGGAAAGAAGATAGCGAGGAGCATATACTTCCATGGCGAGAGACAGAGATAGGGTTCGATCTTGGGGAGTAAAAAAATGATCAACGTAACAGAGTGGGGCGCAGAGGTGTCGTTCTTGGGAATTTCAGAGATAAAAATGATGATGCAGAGGCGGGTTTGCGATGATTCTGAGAAGGAATATAACAGACGAGGAAATCAACATGATCTTGTTTGTGTTAAAGACATATTCGTTTTATGCATTTCCAAATAAACGAATTTAGTTCGTTGTTTATGTTTGGTATGGAATTATGTTCGGTATGGAATTTATAAACCACTTACAAACGAATTTAGTATTAATCATGTGGACATATAAGTTTAAGTATGAACGGAGAAGGTTCAAAGAAAAATAAAACAGAAGCCGAAAAGAGTTCTTTGAATTCTCAAATTTTAAGTGGTTTATCAATCCTTCGGACAGAGAAGGTCAGGTATTAATCATGTGGACGGATAAGTTTAAGTTTGAACGGAGAAGGTTGAAAGAAAAATCAAACAGAAGCCGAAAAGAGTTCTTGGAATTCTCAAATTTTGTTATAATAATAGTTCATTCTGTAAGAGTCTTTGAAGCCAACCATATCAATTTTCGTGGAAGGGACGGGCAATGTGACTCTCCACATAATAGATGACCCAGTCATCCACGCAACTCATTTTTTTTTTCTATAAATCATTTTTTTCTATAAATCAAATGATTTAGGACTAAAACGTCCTCCCAGAAATGATGTCTACCATGAAAGTAGCTGTGGTGGCAGGAAGCATGAGAGAAAGTGCCACTTAGGAAATATGAAATAAAATATAAGCGTAATTTGGGGTTTTGCTGTTTAGTACATGTAAAAATAAAGTATGAAGTAATTGATGTTTTTTTTATGTAAAAAGTAATTGAGAATTAAGGGAGATTTTTTTTTGTGAGACAAGAGACTAATTTTCATTAGTGCTAAGTTTAAGAAAGCATACATACTCTACTTTTTCTAGTTTTGATCTTTTAATCTCTCAAGAGGAAACACATGCTTTTAACCATAGGCTCACTCAAACTATATAATATAATATCATATATGTCATGAGAGTAAATTATTATTAATATTTGGTTTAATGGTGATTTAGTGGCAATAGTTGATTGAAACTACTTTGATTGGACACTTCACTCATTTATATTGAACTTAACAACACCTGGAAAGTACTTTGAATGCCTCATCAAGCATTCTATGTTTATTTTTCATCAAATCCGTTTGAACCAATGCCATTTGCTTAGTGTTAACCATAGAGGTCCATTTCCAAGTGTTAATCATGGAGGCCTATAGTGAATGGCTAGGGTTAACCATAGTTAAATTGTAGCTAACCATCAACTATGGTCAAATAATGACCAATTACAGACCAGCAATGTTCAAACACAGTGAATCATCATCAACCATAGTCAAACCATGATTGACCATAGTCAAAATATAGGCAGTAATGTTTAATCATGGTGGGCATGGAAAGCTATAGTAAATCAAACTCAACTGGAGTCAAACAATTGGCAACAATGTTAAGGCATGGTTAAGTCATGCTCACCCATAGTCAATGTTTAATTAAAATGTTTATTAATATTAATATGGTTTAAAACATATTGGTTTGCTAATGTGGTTGACTATGTTTGAGAGTCAATGGATTTCAACTTTGGTCAAACAAAGTTGCCTATTATTATTATTGATTGATATTAATAGTCAAACATAGTCAATCACATTATCCAAACATAACCAAAGAAAGTCAACTTTTATAGTCAATATTTAAAAAGTTGACCATGATCAAACTTTGTCAACCCTATGTTTACCATATGTGACTACTCAACCTTGTTCCCTCATAGTCATCCTCAATCAATGTAACTCAACCTTATTCAATTATAGTCATAAACATAAGCAACCCCATCCTAGTCAATGTAACTCAACCTTATTCAATTATAGTCATAACACATAAGCAACCTCATCCCAATCAATGTAACTCAACCTTATTCAACCATCATGAACATACATTATGATGGAAAGAAAGCTATATGTGCGACTATTTAAAGTATTCCCCATTTGAAGCTAGAGTTCGGTTTTTACTAAATATATTGCAGAGTTAATTTATGATCTAGAGAAAGCTATATGTGTGACTATTGAAATCAGTCCCCTTTTGAAACTATTGTAACTATTCAAATCAATCCCCATTTCAAGCTAAAATTCAGTTTTTACTGCATATTAATAAGAGAGATAATAGGAGAGATATGATCTCCCACACAATTTAAGTATAGATGATATAATGTTAATAATGTGATCTACTTAAATATACCTGTCAACTCTAATGGACATTATTTGGACGCTGAAATTTGAGACTCTGGTCCCTCTAATCCTATTATCTTATACCTGTCAACTTTAATGGACATTATTTAGACACTGAAATTTGAGACTCTGGTCCCTCTAATCCTATTATCTTATTATTTTGGAAAAGAAAATAAAAATATACCAAAACCATACTTCCTACTTCCACCTATATGTATAACTACTTCATTTAATTAATTATAATTAAAAACTACTTCCTACTTCCACCTATATGTATAACTACTTCATTTAATTAATTATAATTAAAAACTACAATGAATATGAAAATATAAAATATAAATTGTTTAATGAATATGAAAATATAAATTATAAATGTTTTTTTTTAAATTTATATACATTCAACTGACCATATATAGTCAAACATATAGTCAAATTTATATATATCTCCTTGTCAAAATCTATGTTGAAATTCCAGGAGAGTTGCAGTCTGTGTTTACATGTCAAGTCAACATCAAATTCTAGACTATTCAGACTGTGTTTGAGTAACAACTAGATCAATTGGATTTTATATCGGACTTCAGTATCATAACTTGGGTTGGGGTGATTTGAATTATAAACAAATCATGGGCGTGATTTGAATCCTGAACAATTTATTTTAAAATTTTTGTTTTAAATAAAGATGGTTATTGATTTTAAAGTTTTTATTTTAAATAGACATGGTTATTGAAAATTTGAATGACATTAATACAACCACACCTTTCATGCTCATCGACTAAAATCTACGCGTTTCACGCTCATTGAATAACGGTGACAACCCATGGTCATAAACCTGGCGGAACTCCCGCAGAAGTAGCTCGGTCCCAGCCGTCTATGGTTATGATAATAATCCAACTGGCCAGCACTATTAGAGTTGAAGACAGGGTTGGCCAAATATTGTACAAAACCATGGGGCCACAGACTGGATTTTGTCGTTTGGCGTTGATTATGGCTTTCCCTTGTTTGCGGATTTTCACGATTTCTTCTGGGAAGTCGACGTCAAAAGTTCTCACACCGCCCAGAAAAAAATGTCGGTTTCTCAAGGGGGCCACAATGTGGCGACAAGAAGAGTCAGTTCCGCCATTAAAACTTATTACCCGAATATTCCTTATACATAAATGTTTTATTTTTGAGATGTTATATGAGATTTATGTATTTAAATTTATTATTCAAAAGAATGGTTGGATTTGAACAAAAAATATATTTAAGAATTAAACTGTTAACTACTACCCAGTAACACGTTTTAACATTAAAACTTAGTTTTTAAAAACTTTATATCATATTATATACATAATTTTTTAAATAATATATAAAATATTTTACGTAATAGGTATATTTAGCCATTTTATTAACAAATTTTTAACATATATAGATATATATGAAGTTTTAAATATTATGGGCAAATAACAAGGTTTGCCAAAACCTGGAACCCAAGATTTATAGGACAAGACATCAATTTGACTATTAATTCTACGAAGACATACATACACTACTCCCCTTTCATTTTGAGCCTTTTGAACCTGTAACCTCTTCGTAGTAAACACATGCTCTTAACCATTAGGCCCACTTAAACTGTATCCAACATGGATTATGAATAAGATATTTTAATATCAATTAATATTGACATATACTTAAAAATCTATTAATAACAAAAACCATTTTAATGTGAGCAATGTTATAGCCAACATTATTTTTATATCTAGAGAATATTTTATTTTTATTTTAAGAGGGACAGGTGTCAACTCTAAATTGAGCATGGATATGCATACACATTGCTTTCACACTTGGCTGTAGAATGAGGCTCTCGTCTCAACCAACATAGATCCATGTTAAGCACGGATCTAACATGAGCCCAGAGGGATCAAATTTATTCAGTTGCAAACTTGAGTGCAAAAAACAATATGTAATTTTTCATTGTTTAAATTGTATTTTTGAATGCTATAGAGATTACAAAACTTAAACTTGTAAGTCCAAAAAGTCTTTATGGATTTCGTCAACAAAAAAACATATACCTAAAAAATGATTAATTGTAAACTACTAAGGCCACTTCAAGAGTTTTAAGGATAGAAACTTATTTTTTCGATAGCTTTATATGATATATACATAATTTTTTAAAATAATATATAAAATGTTTTAAATAACATGTGGAGTGAATTTTTTTATTAGATATAAAACATTTTTATATTATAATTATTTCTAAATATACTTTAATATTAGTTTATTTGATTCCGACACCACATTGGATATTTTATTAATATACACATTAAATATTTTATTTAGGATTTCATATATTATATATATATATTATATATATATATATAATATATATATATATATATACATATATATATATGGGGTTTCAAATACCAATTGGGTAAATTATGAGTTGTCCAACCCGAAACATCCATTGACAAAACTTCATATATATTAAAATAAATTATCTATTATTGTATATAATAAATATCCAATGTGATTTATGAATAAAATATTTTTAATATAAATTATATTGAAATATAATTTGAGGATGTGGGAGTTAATGCATGCGAGATGGGAGGAGTTAAGGCCATTTGGAGCACGCAAAGTTTCATTTCGAAAGTGTATGCATATAGTGTGGGCAAGAAAGGTCCTGTGGTGGTGGAATAATGTTTGGTTATCGGAGTCCTAGGGTCTCTTGTTCCCAAAGGAAGACATTGTCTGCAAACTTTGGAAGCACTCTCTGGTATGTATTGAATATGAAGCCTGCTAATTCAGTTAGAATGGAGTTGAGTAGGGAGCCCTTTGAGGAGAATTTATCTGTGTCGACACTGCGGGGTAATGGGTTTTTGAGTACTCATAGGCACAACCTCATTTGGTACCTGGGAGGGCCAACAAAAATTGTATTCCTTGTCCTAGTGTCTATGAAATTTGGGATTTTCTTGTCATGGATGGGGGCATGTAGTGTAGAAGAATTCGAAAGGAGGGAAGACGAATGTTGCCCTCTAATGGGGTTAGCAGAGCGGATAGAGCGGGGGTCTTGCAGAGTTAGTCTGAGACTCTGGCGGCATTTTCCCTAGGTTGGGCTCCTTGGTGTGAGTGACAATCAATTGAGAGATGAGGGAAGGGTTTGGCTTTTAGAGGAGAAAGAGAAATTGACCCTGCTCAATTCGGGTCCAAATTCCAGAGCCCAAACACCAAATAATAGGTTTCTATGTAGAGGGTTTAAGAGGTGAGGGACTCAACCTCGTGGAAAACTTGGAATCCACTTGAGTCTTAGCAAAAATGCTTTGCCGATTAATTTGAATTTTGTTGGTATCACTTCATTCTATCCAGTCCAATTTTGTATTGGGTAGGGGAAGGCTTGTAATCATGAGGACACAAGAATCCTGTGTCGGTATTCAATCCATAGCAGACAATGGAGGGAGATTCTTACTTGCCTGGAATTCTTTGACTTTGTAGCAAGTCTATCAGAGGGACGAGACTAATGGTTGGTCGAGTTCCCATCCCGCGACCCTCGGTAAGAGTAAAGTTGAAAGATAAGGTAGGAGAAAAGAACTTGATAGACCGAGGAAGAAGCATGGATTGAGCGAAGGGGGTAAGAAACAATGGATGGGGAAACAGAGGTCGTGGGAGGTAAAGGAATGTTGGCCCGGCCTCGGGAAGGCTCCCCGGCTCTTCCTGTAGGATGTCAGGGAGGGGTCGTGGCTGCAAGGTAGTATCGAGCATCATTGATGCAGCAGCTCAAGCCTACCACGCCAGCAGCTCAAACCCGGTAAAGCAACTAATTACAGAGTGGGAGGAGGATATCCCCTGGGTAGAGGAAGATTTTGAGCTGGACCTAAATGAGTGGCAGGAGGTAGCACCAGACCCAAGTTATACAAGAGGGAGATTAACTCAGTATCAAAAGACCATTATTCTATTTTGGATTATGAAAAGCATCATGGCCAAGGCCATCGAATAGTCCCCTCCAAACTAACGTGCACAATCACCTCCAGACTAGCATACAGGCCCTCGCGGAAATGCGGAGAAGACAGAGTTAATGAAGGAATTGGAACAAATATCGTTTCAGTTGCAGCAGCAGAGTGGATGATTGAGCCGAATCAAGCAACATATCTCGTGCATTCCACACTCTGACCATCCCGGGTCTACAACGAAGGACCTTGCTCCTGTCGACTCTGGTGAAGATTAATAGTGACAATGCACTGATATATTTTATTTTTAATGTCCTTATACAGTTATATAATTATTAGCAATTAAGTTTACAATTATGTAGTGCATGGAAGGTACAAAGACTCTTAGGTGTATATGGCACAGCTGGACAAACTTTTAGTTTTGTGTTTATGGATGGCTTATTTTGTAGTTAGGTGGCCAATAGACCTCGTTTCCCACTAGGTAGGTTGAGGCCACCTAAATCATGGATATATGGACGTAACCTGCCTTATTTATGAAAATTAATAGAAAGGAGCCACCAAGCTTACAATATATATATATATATATATATAGTGAAGTACCACTAGCACAACCCGGTGAATATGGACCTCGCTAGCAAGGAGGCCCAGGATCAAACTTCATGAGGGATGGTTGTGCTCTGTGTTAGGGGAGAAGACATTCTAAAAAAATCCAATCATTTTAGGGTTTGTGTGGCTTACGTCGGGTAACTTCAATGGATTAGATGCCCCTAGGTCACGGCTCCTCAAGCCACAGGTCAATCATGGAGGATCATAGCAAGCTTAAACAAAAAAATATTGGCACATACTTAAAAGTATATTAATAACAAAAAAACAGTTTAATGTGAGTTATGTTGGTTATAGCCGACATTACTTTTTTATCTCTAGAATATTTTATTTTTATTTTAAAAGGGGCTATGTCAACTCCAAATTGAATATGGATTCACACTCAGATGTGGAATGAGTCTCTCCATTCAACCAGCATAGATCCATCTTAAACATGGATCTAACATGAGCCGAGAGGGGTCAAATTTCCTCACCTGCAAATTCTTTTTAGAGTGGAAAAACAATGGATAATTTTTCATTGTTTAAATTGTATTTTTTGAATGTTATAGAGATTACATGACTTAAACTTGTAAGTCCAAAAATTCTTTATTTGATTTCGAACAAAATAATTATATACTTAAAAAGGGATTAGACTATAAACTATTAAAACTACTTCATACATTTTGACCATACAAACTTATTTTTTCAATAGCTTTATATGATATATACATAATATTTTAAGACAATCTATAAAATATTTTACATAACATGTGCATTGAGCAATTTTGTTTTTTCTGTTATTAATATATTATAAAGTATATTTCAGTGTTAATTGACATTAAAATATTTTATTCTTAACCCGTATTGGGTAGTTTATTATATACAATATTAAAAAAAAATTGATACATAGATATATATGATATGAGTAGGCCTAATGGTTAAGAGTATGTGTTTCTTCCCGAGAGATCACAGGTTCAAAAATCAGAAAGATAGAGTATATATGTAGAGAAAATTAAGAAAATTGTATATATATATAGTGATGAAAAACCATGAATATATAATTTTTTTTTATTAATGGAAGAAATAAAGTTCGTTTTTTCATGGTTGAAAAAAGAAAATTAATACACCCAACTAAATAAAATGAACTCTGAAACTGCACACTTCTACTATGATAGAATACTATTTTCTGGCATCAGAACTTGTACATTCAAAGACAAGTTCAGTGGACGAGAGGTGATTAGTTTTATTCGAACAAAACATGTAGGTAAAGGATGAGTAATTTAAAGGAATTCTGGTATACATGCATTTGTGAAATAAAATGAATTCTGAAACTGCATACTCTTATTATAGAATAGTAATTTTATGCAATCAGACGTATGTAAATTCAAGGCAAGTCCCATATAAAAATCTACAAGTTAGTTCTATAGGAACAAGTGTTTCGAGGAGAAGGAAATAATGAATTGTCTTCGAAAACACCATATCCGTTTTCGTGGGAGGGACAGGCAATGTGACTCTCCATACAATAGATGACCTACTCATCCACGCAACTCATTTTCCTCTATAAGTCAAATGTTTTCGGACTAAAACGTCCTTCTATAAAATAATTTAATCAACATAATAATAATAGAGCACCCCGCTGATGGCATCGTCAATAAATAGCAGCTTGACGACAAAGCGATCATGCGATGTGGAAAATAAGAGCTTATTTTTTATTTAGAAAGTCACATCAAATTTATGAATTTATTACAATTTTCTTTTAAATGTACTTAAGTCTCGCATTTAAGTTTTCATAACTTTTGTTTATGAATAATAAAATTGTGTAGTCTTAACTATATAGGCTCATTTGAATAAATATCTCATTTTAAGTTTGACTTAGGCATATTTACTAATTTGTAGAAAAGAACCTTGATGACAAATTTGTGAAAGTGAACTATGAACCAAACAAGTCTATGTGCTACAGTTTGGGCATCTATGTTTGACCCTTTTTCGAGTTCTATAGAGCAAGGGCCATTGTAGCATTAAACAAAATTGGAGGTTGGACCATGATATTTCATTTTGTACTCGTTCCTCGGGAAGCGCAAGTTATTTATAGGCCTTTTCAATACCTACAAGTTGCTTATGATTATAACTCATAGAACATACACATGCCTTCTTGTCTCTCAACATATAATTGTACTACATCTGGTTTCGTTATCTTGACACTATGAAAAAAGACAACAAGATTTTAATCCCCATTGAATTAATAACAATAGGAATTTCCTAGTAAGTCAAGGGTTATGGCAAAAGGGTCATATAAAGGGTGACAAGCTAAAGGAAAAAAGTTGAGAATAAGTTCTGACTAGTACTAGAAGTGGCTAGACACAATGGTCAGAAGTTTTTAGATATAATAAGATGTAAGCTCGCTGGCAAATTGTTGAGCTTTTATTTTAAATATGATATAGTTGTTGCAACATCATGCATATTCATCATCATTATTGGGATTGTTTGCATGATACTAGTATGGAGTAAAGGAGGAGAGTGCCGAGGAAATTTAAGGACTCTCTCAATTTGAAGAAGGTGGGGTTATTTCTTTGTTTTAAATCCCATATCCAGCACACCATCATGGAATTGTAAAGAATTGGAATACGTTTCCTACCATTGTAATTGAAACTTCTAATTCTCAATTACATATGCTTAATCTACATTCTACATTCTTTGCTTTGTGAACCTTGTTATTGCCTTACTTTCTAGTATATTTATCAAGAATCTTGAATTTTGAATGCATATATGGTTTTTAATTCCCAAATATCTCTACTACATTGTTTTTGCTTATACCAATTCCTTTGGTAAACTTAGATTGCGGTTTCTCCCCCATCAATGAGGAGACTCCACCCTCAACTCTGCTCACCTTTCTCTTGGCCACCAGGGATTTTATATAAATTGTGGTTTCTTCCAAATCAATGACGAACCTCCATACTCAACTCTTGGCCATCAAGTATTTTATATTATAAACATGCTTATGTAAGGAAACCTAAACTAATATTGGCTTTGATCTTTTTCTCTGTGCAAGTTTCTTTGTTATGATGTCTTAAGGATGTGTCCCCTAAAATCCAAAATCTTGTAAATGTCTACAACTTTCCCATGTCCCTTGAAATCCATAATAATATAGATGTCTACATCGTTAAAATCATAATAACCCCGAAAATCCCTTTTGTTGAGACTTCGTTCTTTCAATTATTAGTTTTTTTAAGGACACGGTACTCAAACATATTTATAAGAAGAGCTTCGGCGTAAATCACATAAAACAGACCTTTGTCGATGCGTTTCGAACCAACCAGTGTGGTTCATCGTCAGGACAAGTTGAAGAAATATATATGGCCTAGCATGTTAAATAGACTGAGCAGAGACTCCAACAGCAAAATAACGGCTAATTTGGACTCTAGGGCCCAGTCAAAATTATATTAATAAATTTAATATTATTTTTATTTTTATAATATTAAGATTAATAATATATTATTCTATTTCTGTAAATAAGTAAAATTAGGTACAATTATAATGAGAGAATAACATCAAAAAATAAAATAATTCTAAAGGTTTTAAAAATTATATAAATAGAAATAAAAATTGATTTATTTAATAATATCCATTCTTAGTCAAATGAATAATGATAATCGGTTGTTAGGATAGAAGTAAATGAGTACTAATATTATTAGGATACAAATAAATATATAATTTTAATGGTAAGTTTAAAGCCTTAAATTATTCATTTATTAATTTATTTACTAAATATATATATAAATTAGTTTGTTAAGGTAAACGAAGAGAATTAATAATCATGATGGTTATTTTAAAAAGTTAAGTTAATTTGTATTTAATTTATTAATTAATAATACTATTATAAATATCAAGAAAATCTAAAAGTTAAT
>APFE030703363.1:0-13273 GCA_000404065.3 Pinus taeda | reverse complement strand
GAAGTTCAATAACCCTGAAGACACCCTCTGAAGATTAACCTTGGAAAATGCCTTTTTCCCATTAGCGCGGGTCCACAGTGTATTACCCCGCGCCAATGGCTCAGTCCTTGCAAAGAGGGCGCGCCCATAAGCGCTCTGTCCCAGAGCACGGCCCGCGCCACACAATTTGGGCATGATTTTTGGCCAGCGCATGATAGAATGCTTTTTCGCTTGTGACTCACTCAGTTCCCTGAAGGAAAAAGCCCATAAAGGTAGCCGGGCTTCGGCTTTTCTATCCAAGGAAATGGCTATTATGAGACATTACCAAAACTCAGAATGTGTCCACATACAATGCATATCTGCTCTCCCTTTATCTATAAAAGCCTGTCTCCCCATAATGAACAGGCTAGTTTTTGGAGGCTAAAGCAAAAGAGCAAACAAGCTAGTGTGAGAGAGATAGTTTTTTGAGCTAAAAGTTGAAAGTAAGGTTATGCTGCTCGGATTGTTGAGAGAGAAAGTGACTTTGCAAGATGTGTCAGACTGACTGCCCACCCAGCTAGAGGAGTTTACAGTGTCAAGCCTTAAGTGGTTGTAATTTCTTCTCTCATTTCTATTTAATGCAAAGCGACTGTCATTATGGTTTCATTCATGTGTTACATCGGTGATATGTTAATTGTATCTTGCTTGACTGGTACATAGCTGTATGTTTTTTGGATTTTATGCTTGTTGTGGGTTATTCTTCACTTGTACAGGTATCTATGTGCGGATAGCAACCGGCCGGAGATAGAGGATAGGAGCGACACTTCCCCCCACAACAAACAAGCGTTGGATCCCAGGTTGGTCTCCTAGATCGACTTTTAAATTATATAGCTAGAAACTTGCATGCAGCGTGATTGATTGTTGCTAGACCCTTGTGGGGCTAGTGGGATCCACCTCTGTCTGCAGAGGGGATTTACCTCCGCAACACTTTTTATTTGTTTACTGCTTAGTTTTAATTTCATTATTTACTTTTAGCAGTATTTGTAGTTTAGGTTGATTCCCTGTAGTTTGTTTTCTTTTAGTTTTGATCAATAGCATAATGTTAGAATTCGATGGTGTAGTCTTGTTTCTTCAATCTATTTCATAAAGGAAAGGACTTTGTTTTTAAACAAGGTAAGGTTGAAAAATAATAAGGATGCATTGTTGATTAGTGTACTTATTGTTTGTATCCACTGTTATTTATTTCCTAGTGCATATTTCCAATGCACTGTGTGAATAAATATTTTTAACCACCATTTCAAGTTGATGTCCATCCTAAACTAAGTGGTTAAACATTCATTTTACACAAGGATTGAAACCAATCAGTTATTGTCTGCATGTTTTACTTATTTATTTGGACCACATAGTACAGGAAGTTGCTTGTATGCCATCTCAAGAAAGTTATCTTTCAAAATTGAAGGTTTGGGCAACTAGAAGTACTTTGGTTAGTTTCATTCTCTGTAATGATTTCAATTTGCCTTACAATTTCACCTTTTAATTTTTTTATTTAGGATTAAATGTCAAGATTGGATAGATGCTCTGCTTTTCCTTCCTTTAACTTAGATTTTGATTAGTTCACCTTTAGGAAACTTAGAATTAGTTTCTCATAATTCTAGCTGTATATCATTAGGAATCAAAGAAACCCCTAAAACAAAACAATATAAAAATACAAAACAATGAAGTAAGAAGGGTTAACTAGCACATACAGTGCACTACACTTTATCAGCTTACAAGCCTTGGTTGATAATTTATCCAAAACAATTTAGGAAACTAAATTGACTAAATAGAAGGATGCTAAATTCTCGATGGCATTGTCTCGACCCATAAGACCATCCACTCCTTACAATTTCATAAAATAAGATTTATGTTGCTAAAACTAGCTCTATCAAAATATTATGACTGCCTAAACTGAGATTATCTGTTAGCAATTCTCCGGACTTTTGGATTTGCTAATGAATGGGTCGATTTGATCAGATACCTCATCTCCACCCCTTTTTTCTCAATCCTAATCAATGTATCCCCTTCGACAACCTTCATACCTTCTAGAGGAATCCAACAAGGGGACCCCATATCCCCATTCCTCTTTATTATTGCAGCAAAGGGCCTTGGAAGAATGATAAAGGCCGCTAAGAAATCAAACTTGTTTGATGACATCCACATGCACAGAGCTCATGTTCATATGACACACCAATAATTTGTGAACAATAATATTTTATTTGGTAAGGCTACTATTTTGGAAGAGGCCCAGTTGAACAACATTATGGTGGAATTTGAATATGCTTATGGTATGATCGTAAACAAGAACAAATTGCATATTTATTTCTTCCTTACTCATAAGCCAATTCAATCTTGTTTGGCTAGAGTGTTGGGCTTCACCATTGGATCTATTCCCTCTAAATATCTAGAGGTGCCTCTTATATTTAATCCCCTTTACATTTCTCCCTGGAAAGACCTCTCCTCCAAGCTATCCAAGAAGTTATCAAACTGGACCTTCCATGTCCTCAACATGGCCAGAAGATCAACTGTTTCGAAATTTGTACTGTAACCAATGCTGATGTATCAACTGTCCACCCTCGTTGCCCCCAAATGTATATACTTAGATTTAAAACCAATATTCAGACGATTCTTTTGGATTATAGCATCCACGGACCGGAAATGACTACTTTTTGCATGGCATAAACTATTCCTCCCGAAGGCTCTGGGAGGCTTGAGTATGAGGGATCCTACAATCCTCAACGCCACTATGGGGGAGAAACTATGGTGGAGATGGATTTAAGGGGTAGATGAGATTTGGAAAAACAATCTGAAAACAAAAATACAGATAAAGGAAATCCCAATAAGCCCTCATATGTGAACCTCTTCCAAGTATAGGGACGGTAATTTGGAATCATGCCAATCAAAATAGTGATATGATCCATGACCATTTCTTTTGGGAAGTCAAGAATGGGAAGTAATGCCTTTTTTGGAGGGAATCCTCACAACAGTTCCCTTATATTGCACAATATCCATTGCTCTCAAACTTGATGCCCATTTTACACTTGATCGTAGCGACTCGGGTGGTGGACTAATGGATCAAAGAGGTCGATGATTAGGAATGGTAGAGATGGAAGTCAGATACAGAATGGATGTTGGATATTCCTTAGGGGGTCTGCGAGAATTTGGGAGGCCATCTTTCACAGAGGCGAGTCCATGTATCACAAGAGCCAGATAAGCTCAGATGGCACTTCTCTACTACTAGACTAAATACTATCCAGTCGTCAAAGCACACCTCCAGAAACTTGTGAATAAATTCCTAGAATGCTGAGACTATCACCTTGAAAATGGAGGAGAATTTTTTAGGCTAAAAGGCATAACTGTAGATTGGAATGAACCCCACTTTGTAGTGAAGGTAGTCTTGCATCTATCCTCCGGCAAAATATTAATTTGGTGATATCCCGAAAATCCATCTTTGAATGAATAAGCCTCCTATCCATCAATGTTTTCTAGAACTTCATCATGCAAACATGCATCATTTGACTTATTCAGATCAACGCAGGTCCTTATATCACCCTTTCTTTTCTTTTCCTGGACCACCATTGGAATAACCCATTCTGACTCTTCTGTTGGCTCAATTATATCTCCTGCAAGCATCTTATCCAACTCTTCTCTTACCTTTTACTTGTACTTGGGGTTTAGTCGATATGGATGCTCCTTAACTCACTTCGTAGATAACTTTAAATTGATATTCATCATACCCAAATCACCTACTATACCTTTCAATTCAGAGAAGTTTGTCATAAATATATCTTGATATTTGTGCAATAATTTAGCAACCTTGCCTACCATGTCTTCATAGTCACTAATATGCGAAATTTGGTTCTTCTTCTGAGCCAAGATTTACTTGTTTTGCCTCTACCCATTGTGATATATCAAGGATCTCTACATCACGTCTTGCAACTTCGTGTAGCCCCTTTGAGTCAGGGATATTGATATTTTGTGAATCCTCATCGCCTTCTTGCATAGTAACATTGTAGCATTCCAAAGCATGTTGTAGTTGCGCGCTCCAGTTAGGCTCCATCCATGTTATGGGTTCTATTGGTGTTCAAAAGATCGGTGACTTAATATTTTGAAGTGCCCCATCAATCCATTTGAATCCATCTTTAAAGCTGAATGTTAGCAGGAAACTCTCCTTCATTTCATCCCAATCAACAGTCCCATTTCGTAGCTCCATCTCCAAATACCAGTTCATTGGTATAACATCTAAGGTATGAATAAAGATATGTACCCACTCCAGTTGAGGTACCTCACCCCAAGCCTTAGTCCATCAAGCGAGATGTTCGCGTGAGTCATCCTTGTATACTTTTCACTAAGCCATGTTTTTGTGGAGCCAAATATTAATCTCATTACTCTACGATATTGCTTCTAATCAACAATATTATCCTTGTGGTTTCCCCACCATCTTGCAGGTATAGCTCTTAAAGCCAAATCTGGATCCTTGAAATTGTGCTCCTTTGGCACGTCTCTTTCAAAATGGTCAAACAAAATATTAACATCATTTAGCCCCTCATAATAAGGAAATTTATGTACCTCATGCAATCGATTTTTTCAGTTTTCTAATTCTTCATATGAGTTTGATTGGCATGAACTATCCTTCTCCCAACTGATATGTGCATCCACAGTGGGATTGATCCAGTATTTGTCTCACGCAGTGTGATTATATATGTGATCAATGTCTTCATCATCATAGTCATCATGGATTGGCTTTGTGTATTGTGCACCTTGAGCTCGATCTCGATCCAATGGAACAACTACTCTAACGCCGTTCTTTTCAAGTACCATGCTCCACTTCTTTAACTTAATAATAGGATTCACGTCAAAAGCCCAATCAATCCCGAGCAATACTGGGTATGGATTAATGTCATCTATTATTTCAGTAACTTCAAAATCTACGAGCACACTCTCTCCCTCAATATCTACAACCACTCCATGTGGATGACCCATCGGAATTATCCTTTGTTGGTTTTCCATGCACAACTGGATTGGAAACCACTACAACATAGGTTTCCCCATATGTTCCCATGTCTTCTTTGGTAATACATTAGCATAAAATCCTAAGTATAGAATTACCTGGTCCATGTCGAATTCACCAATTTGTGTTATCAACCGCATCTCCCTACCAGTCCTCTTCTTGATTCGGTTCACCTTATTCAATATGCGCTATTTTGGTAATAGCCTGTCTTTACTGGAACACTTATCTATGAGTTCTTGTAGCCCTTCAACTACCTTCTAACCCCTAAGTAGCTTCATGCCTGTCTACAGAAATGACTTTAGCAATGTGGGATCAAAGTCCTTCGTCGCAGTAATTTCTTCAAATTTCTCTTTTCATGGGACTATTTGCATCTGAGTTCTAGACATAGAAATTTCTAGATCCATAAAACCTTTTCTAGCCTCCATAAACGTCTCCTTTTCTCTTTGTAAGTCAAATCCAACATTCTTCATGCCAGCCTTACGAGCCCATGTATCCAATATCAATTTCTTGCCTTCTACATTGTCTTTACTAGTGGCTATACCACTTCGCATTTCTATATTGACACTAGGATTGTCTTCATGTGGCTCATATATCACCATCTGAGTGTTCTCCTTCGTCTGTTGGTTCTTCTTTTCCTACATCTTTGCTATTAATATAGGACAATCTTCTATAACATGATCAATTTTCTTATAGTATTGACAAGAAGGATGGGTTTGGATTTTGGCAGTTGCGTGCAATATTCCCTGGTTCTCCATAGTTGTAGCAGATGATCTCACCCCTAACTCTTCCATTGCCTCCTCGTCCTCTTCCCCATCCTTGGAATCCTTGATAAGCCACAAGTGAGCCTTGATCATTATGTATGTGAGTTTCAGCCTGCATGCTATACATTGGGGTTTTTTCTATCATCAAGTCATAGCTTCAACAATCTCTTTCATCATGACCAATCAATTTACAAAAGTTGCAAAATAGTTGGTTTGGTGACTATACAAACTTTTGCAATAGATAAAAATTGTTAGTCACATGTAGTCGTGACACTTGGTAGATACTACACCAAACAATTGAACCAACACTTGATCCAGTAGGAGACGCTTGTTTGAGTGGTTTAGGACCTCCCGCAATTATATAGTCTCAGTACGTAAGGTATTGATCCTTATAGTGTCTTACTGCCTTTCACTTCATGCACCAAACTTGAGGGCATATTCTCGATTGACCCTCCTTTCTCTTCTTCAGATCCCACAACTCGATATGTAGGCTAGCTAACGTGACTGGATTTGTTAGGCTACTATATTCATGTCCTAGATCAGTGAAGCCTCCAAATTCATCACAATCTCTAATGCTTCAGCATGAGATTCGATCTTCTGGTGAGATAAAGGTAATATTAAGTGTGGCAATAACGTAGATATGTACCATTCCTTATGTTGTTTGTCTGAAATCTGAAGATTAGCTTGTCTCATTAAGCACATTAACCTCTAATCTATATCCCACGCAGACTCGTTAATTGTCTGCTTGATCTCCTTTATTTTAGTAACACATTGAGCTTCTGATTTTGGCTTTCTAATTTCTTCATTCAGTGCAGTCTTTGTCTCAGCCAACGAAGCATTCAGATCGGTTGTACTATATTTGATATACCATGTAAGCGCTCTATCTTATAGCACTGTAACTAGTTGCGCTTTCTACATGTCATCATCATTGACTTGTTGCGCCTTCCACATAGCTTCTGCTATGAACCAAAACTTATTAGGATCCTCCATTCCATGACCCTTGAATATAGGCACTTTCACTGTATTCATCATATTGAATAATGGAGGTGGAGGTCGAGGCATAGGCATAGGTGTAAGAGGTGGCGGTGGAGGTGGAGGTGGAGTGGATGGATGAAGAAACCCAGAAGTGCCCTGAACTTCTGTCTTTGCTTCACTTCGTGGTGTGTTAGGGTTTCACTCTTCATCACTTTGTGAATCCCCTAATAATGGACTGTATTCACCTTCAGTGTATCTTTCACGACCTACTCGGAACTTTTTTCCACTTCACTTAGATCCTGTCTAGCCTCTTTTGGGAATTAATTCAAACTCATAACACCCTTTTCGCACAACAACATTTTAATCTAAGTTTTTAGTGATCTGAGGTACTTACCTCTCGGACCCTTAAAGAATTGGCATCCAACTTCATTATAAGATACAGATGTGTGTATTACAAATTCAATGATGAAACTACCCAAAATACTATCGATCCAATAATCAAAAACCCTTGCAACCTTATGATAATACTATTTAATATGCTTCATTAGAATAGAATTCCACACCATCTGTTTTTCGTGTTTTTAGGTAGGTTGGCTTTCTGCTAATTTAAACAACCACTCATGTAATTTGCAAGCGAACAATGCAAAGAAAACTTCGTTTTGTTCTGTTTAAATATATCTCTGTAACCACCTATCTTTTGACTAGTGCAGATTCTGATTTTCCTGAGTTGCAAACTCGTGCAAGTTTTTATCTACACAATTATGGAGCTCTTTCATAGTTGGTATCCACACATGCCACATCACACATCCCCCAAATAGAACTTTATCTCGGTAAAGAACTATTTGTTGGTTTTAGGTGGCTTGAACCTAGGCTCAGTGTTAGCTACACTAACTAACAAAAACCTACACTACCAGCCCTTTCGGCAACAATCTACTTAGCACAGACCACAGTCTCACCCGAGGCAGTATTAGGGGATGCTAGAACTAGGTTTTTTCATCGAGAAGGCTATGTGATGTAGCAACAAGGCATTCCTTTAATCTAGGGCCTCATGCAACCTTTGCGAACCCTTATCTTTAGAATCATAGACTTAAATTATTTTTACTTAAATAGATCTATTAGCTTTTCCTAATTGTTCAAACATGCATAAGTTATCATACAAAAGTAGATCTTGACCTTCATGATGCAATTAAAACAATATTATAGAGAATCGCATCATAATTGAGCATAAACACAAAAACATAAAATATATAGAGAATGCATGGAATTGCTTCAAATAGTCTTTATTACTTCAGTTCTTCAATGAATACACTTCTTTTGACCTTGTGCACACAGCTGCAGGGGCCTGCGGACTCAGCAACGAAGTTACCATGGTCTCCATCCACTGAGCTACAGGAGCCTTCCTCTTCACTAGAATACAAAATTATAGGTAAATTATACTCAATATCCCATTTATCCACTGAACTCCACATTCTAATTACTCCTAGATGACTTCTTTTTATAGCTTTTACATCGCATTACCATGGTCCATGAACCATGGGAGGAGCTCATTAATTAATCAAAATATCATATACCTTTACAAAGTAAGGGGATTTGACCTACTTAAAAGCCCTTTTGGCACTTAACGTTTGGCGTTATTCATGCTCCGCTCCTCAAAATGCAGAGAATTTACAATATTACATCAAAATTGACTCAAAATTTAGACAAAACTTAGACTTTTGGGACCACATCCCAACACTCACCCACTTGGGTGCCTGAATCCTGTTTTTCGAGTCGCCACTATACTTTGTTGCTCCTCACGATGGGTGGGTGCCACTGAGCACAATGTGGCCGCTACGATGCACTCGCCCATCCATCACACTTAACCACCCGCTACCTCCATGAATGCCTTTAACCGATGCTCAGGTCACACATAACTGAACACCCACCTCCAAGTCACCTTTAACCGAACACTTCCACCCAAGTCACCTTTAACCGAACTCAAGTGCTCGTCGCATATCTTGGGCATGCCCACACACATTTAACTGAGGTTTTTGGTTTTTCAACTCTCTTGGGCACTCTCCAAATCAAGGCCCTCACACACCCCTTCCCACAAAGCTAGATCTCTAATGTGGTTTTTATGCAGGGCACTCTAGGAGGAAGTGGTTTTCATCCTCAATATTCATATTCTCACAGAGATGGCAAATCCTTTCCATCCATGGTATTTTAGGAAGTGCCCAACGACATGTTTCACTATGGAGCTCATGAGAGTTCATTCTAATGTTCCCTATATTAATTTTCTTCTTTGAGCTAGTTAAAATAGAGATACTTTTGATCTTCTAGGGTGAGGTTGATGACCTTCTCATATATTCTATATATATACAAAAAAAAACTACTTCTCATTTAATTAACAATTAAACATATCAAAAACAAATAAAATATGAAATACACTCCATAAATATTGAGATAAGTCATTTTCATTTATTTAATAGGTTCATTAACTCCACCACATGGAAGAGGTTAAATTTAAATATTGAGATAAGTGATTCTCATTTATTTAGTATCTTCCATAACTCTATTTCCATGTTACCAATATAAATATAAGTGATTTTCTTTTCTTTAATATGTGCTATAACTCAACCCAATCCCTTATAGCTCTACCCTATTCCAACTAGTTAAATTTTTTTATTTTTATGGTAATTAGTTATTTATTATAATGTTTTGATGAAAACTAAGGTTTTTATATATTGATATAATTCTATTTTTTATAAAAGTAAGATCTTAGAGTTGTTAAATTTTAAAAAAAATATTTACTTTAAACTAATTATTTATTATAATATTCTTTTAAAATTAAAAATAAAAATTATGTTTTAAATAGAAAAATAATGTGGGCTATAATAATAAAAAATGAATAAGTAAAAATGTGCGAGTAAGATGTTTAAATATTATACTTTTTAAAAATATTTCAACAAGATATTTAAATAAAGTATTTGAATATCTATGTTAACTAATTTATGTAGATATCGTCTTCATATATATCTATATATAGAGAAAAAAATCTCAAAATAAATCATTTTGATGTTCTATATAAAAATTATTTAATACATGTTACCAATAAAATATGTTAATAAGAATTAATATTCACACATAGCTAAAAATATATTAATAATAAAAATCTTGACTATTATATTATAAATATTTTAAAAATTTATATATTAATCATAAAAATTATGTTTTATTTTAAAAAGTTTATTTGGTCCTATAAAATATTTTATTTAGCATTCAGAAATACAATTTAAGCAATGAAAAATAACATATTGTATTTTTCACTCTAAAGAAGTTTACACGTGAAGAAATTTCATCCCTCCTTACTTAAGATGGATGTATGTTGGTTTATATATATATATGTATGTATGTATGTATATATGATGATGATGATGGGCCACTAAGACCAATGCAGTCTATCCTACCTCAAGAAATGAAAAAGAATCTAATTGTGATTCTTCAAAATCTTAAAGAGTCCCCATAAGATAGCTATAGTTGGGTAGACTTCATAAGTTAGGAAGATTGGAAGTATGGAAGAAGTTAATGAATTGAAAGCAGATGTAAGTAAGAGGCAATTGTGCTCGCTTAATAAGTCAAGAAGATTGGAAGTGTGGCACAAATTAGTGAATTGAGAGCGAATGTGAGTAAGAGTAAGGCGCTCTAAAAGAAAGTCTTTTTCATCTTCTGAATTAAGAGGGAATGTGAGTAAGAATCTCTTAGTCTAAAAGAAAGTGTTTTTCATCTTCAACCTTCTCAGTATCCCAAATCTGATAGATTCTATCATCCTAGGGAGTCTTGGGAGTAGACCACCCTTGGTTTCACTTGGAAGTTTATGAGAATTAGTTCTTATCCTAGTAAGGTTCATTTTTTTATTAATGTTAGTCAAGAGAGAGATAATTCTCATTATCAAGGGTGGCGTTGATCACCTCCTTATAGTATGTGAGCTTTCATTTACCCTCGAGCTCCTTATCATCCCACAACTTGTCCTTAAAATTAGATGTAATAGTGTCTTTGACACTATCCTTACTTCCCATGATGATATCCTCCTATATACCCCAATGGTTGAGCCAAGATTGGGCATCCTTATGCCACACTTATAATTTAACAACAATTAAACATATCAAACCACTAAAAAATTATCTTCCATAACTCCACCACATCCAACAACTTTTTTTTAAATTTAGAGATTTATTATTTTTATTAATATTAGATAAACATATATTATAACTTAAGATTAATAAGAATTTTCATAAAATTAAGATAGTACATTTAATTTATTAAAAAAAATACATTTAAATTTTTATTATTTATTATAATAATTTAAACTTTAAATCATATATAGCAATAAGGACAAGCCCTTATAATTTAATAACAACTACAGCACATTACAAAAATTCAAACATCCCAACAAAATTTTTGAAAGAAAGTTGATGAGACCCCAAGTCCATAAGAGCACGCTTAGGTGGGGCGAGGAAGATGAGTTGGCCAACATTGCGACACATTCTGCGAATCTCCGTTAAAGCGAAAAGAAAGTCCGGCTAGGATAGTGCCATTTCCTACATCAACACGATTTCCCGGAAACCCTAGAAATCATCTGCACCAACGCAAACCTTAGAAATCATCTGCTCCCTTGCACTATACATACGATTTCCCACACCCCCGTCGGCTGCATCTCTCACTGAAGAAGCTCTTCCTTTGCCGATACACACTGCATTTTTTTTAGTATTCTGCAACCAATTGGTTTGCACCCCTGAATCTGAGTGAAAATGACCTCTGAATCTGTCAACAACATGAATCTTGTAAACTGTGGAAAGAGGGCTCCAGATCAGAGTATCACTACTCCAGAGAAGAGTAGTGCTACCCCTCCTGCACATTCGAAGTTTCGTGGGGTCACCAAGTGAGTAGAATTTAATATAGCTGTTTTTCCACATTCTACTGTTCCAATGTGATGTGTGTTGAATGTTAATTCCAACTGCCGTGCAGGAGCAGCGACGGCATCCAATTTAAAAATCACGTCGGGAGGTTCCATTAGCACAGGCAGGCAACTCAGCGATTCAGCGATGAGCGAACAGCCGATATCGGATCGACGAAATAGCAGCTAAAATTTTGTTATTGCCGATGGGCCGGACCCGACGATGGAATCAACCCCTTTTGATAAATCATCGGGTCCACAAATATTTCGGTATCGGGAAAACCAAGTGGGCAGTTATTTTTCATGGGATGAAGTCCCGACCCGATATCCTGGACCCGATGGGTACTAAACATTGTGCTTCATATTATTTCGGGTCCGCAAGTGGCTCATTTTATATATATTTTTATGCATATATTATAATATATATATCGGAGGTATCGGGGCATGTGTTATCGGGATTTCGGTATCGGGGGAAACCATCGGTGCACACAAGTTGTGTCATGGGATGAAGTCCCGACCCGATAAGAGTTCCAAAAGCATTTTGGATAATGTTGTTGTGAAAGCCTGGGAAATGATTTTGACGTGAAGTGAAAGTCTTCTTACCGTCGTTTATCTCAGTAACACAGTAAATGCTATTTACTGTGGTTGGTAAGTTTTTGGTGAAGTTTTAATTCTTCCTGAGCGGGAGTATGGGCATAGCAAAATATCAGTAAAATCATTTAATTTTTACTGTCAGTCTTTTTACGGAAGTATGGCAATGTAAGTCCTCTCTCCCATAGTCATATATAAATGTAATTTTTGGTAAATGTAATGTAATGAGAGGGGAAGCACAGCAGTGCGCAAGAAATGTTCTGAATATGCATTGTTCTGGACATGCATTTTGAAGTCACGCAGCAGCGTGAGTAAAAATATACATATGTAATTTCTGCACAGTAGTGCGTTGTAATTTTGGTGAATCCCTCTGTGACAGAGGAAGGTTATAATATGTAACTGCATTTTCTTTTTAATATAAATCCTTGGTGTGTAAACTATGTTCGCTGGTCAGAATTTTTATGTTTCCGCTGTAATTAAAATTCCTGTGGAGTGAAAACAGAGCATTGTCTCTGTGTATGAATTATTGTTGTTTTTGGGATTTTCCCCAGAAAAATTCCCCAACAGTGGTATCAGAGCTAGTCCAGGCTCTTTGAAGACATTCAAAGAAGCTGTAGGAATGATTTTTGTTGTAGTAACTTCTCCAGCAAAGTGAAGACTCAGCAAAAGAATCCAGGTATCTCTCAGACCAGTTTTTTGTGTTAAGGAACAGTCAGTATTTTAAATACACAGTCAAGGATTTAAAGGCATAGCTGAGAATGCAAGGAATGGCTAGCACAAGCACTAGTATGGGTTTGTTTAACCCTCAATTCCCACAGTTTAATGGGACAAACTATGACTATTGGGCAATAACTATGAAAGCCATGTTTGCCTGTCAAGATTTATGGGAACTTGTTGAAGATGGTTTTGATGAACCAGCAAATGAGACTGAGTTTAACAGATTAACTCAGGGGGAGAAAGACCTATTGAAGAGCAATAGGAAGAAGGATGCAAAAGCCATTGTATTCT
>APFE030703354.1:3904-23325 GCA_000404065.3 Pinus taeda | reverse complement strand
ACCAGCATCCTTAAAAGCTTTTCTTACACCTTCATCTCTTAATGCAAGATCCAATCCCTCAGGTTCTATTCTTTGGCATCTTCTAGACCGATGCCCCTTTTTCTCCATTTCGCTTTGAAATCTTTCGCACAGAGAAACACCACCAGCTTCAACTCAAATGGAAAATTCAAATTTTGGAATGCAGGCTCGCTTGCAATCAGGTTCTTTTAAAGAAGAAACTCGGGCTCCTTTGCAATTTAACAGTCTTATCATACAAACGGGTCAGTTCATGCATCATTAACAAACATCATAACACTACCATGCATTACAAAACTGTTTGAATGATTTTATGTGCGTGGCTATGAACCTATTGGTGGAATGATGGCTCATAATTGCTTGGAAAGGACACCAACTGACAATAAATGGACGGACACAATGACTCATCCCCCCAGAGATGACATTTCAAGAATCTGTGCTGCAAAATCCTCGAATCCGCGATTTCGTAGCACAGATAGTTATAAATTAACAAAATGTGCTACAAAATGGCTGGTTACTGACACGCTGCGAAAAATCTAAAACATCATTGCGCTGCAAAATCAGCCAATAAAACTGCGCTACGGAAATGCGAAAAGGACCAGTGACGTAAACAAGATAAGACATGCCTTATACAATCATGATGGAGGATGACTAACGGTATTTGAAAATGATTCACATCAATATCTTTCTAAAACATGATCCCTAAGTAACAAACATAGGACAACAACCATTTGACACCCATTTTTGACAATGAAATTTTTTTTTGGACAACATTATGTACATGTGACTGTAGTTCTAGGTGATAACAGGTCCAACTACCATGGACTCAAAAATAATCTTTCCCACATGTACGCGCTTTTTCGTCCATGAAAGTGCGTGTATATGCATATGCGACTTTTTATCATCAATACCATGTACATATGTGACTTCGTTAAAGGGAATCTGCATATATGAAGTTTTCTTCCATTCTGAGAGCTTGAACTATGATATGCCACCTAAGTGTGTTGCCATGAAGGACAACACCTGAGCCATAGTGCCAAACCTATGCCATAACGCCAACAATCTCCCCCTTTGGACTTGATGGCAACCCTACATCATTTAAAGTCATTCTCCCCCTTTGACATCAAGGGTAAAGGGTTATTCTCCCCCTGAGTTCATGCTAAAACCTCTGCTCTGTTGTGTTGTCCATGCTCCCCTTGATTGTAGGCTAGGTCTCTAGAAAATGGTCTATAAGAAAGAACATGAATCTATACATCATAAGAAACCTTCCTATCACCAAAGTTGCATACATACATCCATCTCCCAAACAAATGGGGATATACCAGTATTGACTCATCCACCCAACCAAGTGGGGATACATCAGCAGTTTACACAAGATAAAACAAGAACATCACATCATCCATCCCAGGAATAGTGGGGAAACCAAGATAGGTCGTCACATGACCTTGATAAGAAAAGAAGTACATTACATAGAGATGGAATATCTATACCAAGACTATCAACAACTATCATCATCATCATTCAGACCGGAAACCATGTTCTCCCTCTGCATCTTGTTCCACTTGAAACCAAAAGCAACTGTGAAATTGAACCAAGATATTCTAAGATAATGCCAACAATATATGCTCCCCCTAAACTTGTGCCAGATGGTCTCTGACAGACCCATATCAGACTCTTTTCTCTTAGAGCCTGGCCCACTCTTTGTCTTAAACCAACATATACGTGACTTTATCCATATAAACCGACGTATATACATGTATCAACCTCTTGAAACTCGTGTACAACCACTTTTCTCTAAAAAAGACAGTATTCAATAGCAAGATGATGCATCAACTACCCCCATCTTCTATCTGAGGTATTCAAATATCTCCCTGGGCAGTGGTTTGGTGAGTATATCATCAACTTGTTCCTTAGAGGGAACATACTCCAATTTGAACTTTTATTCAAGCACTTGTTCCCGGAGAAAATGATACTTGATAGGTATGTGCTTAGTCTTTGAATGCATGACAGGATTCTTTGAAATATTGATTGCACTTGTATTATCACAAAAGATGGAGATAGGTGGAATGCAAGTGATTTGAAAATCTTGCAAAGTTTGCATCATACAAAGGAGTTGTGTGTAGCAAGATGCAACAACCACATATTCCGCTTCAGCTGTAGATAAAACAATTGAACTTTATTTCTTGCTAAACCAAGATACTAATTTGGAACCCATAAAGAATACACCACCACTAGTGCTTTTCCTATTATCCATGCTTCTTGCCTAGTCTACATCTGTATATGCATGAAGTGTGAGATTTGCATCTATAGGATACCATAAGCCATAGTTTTGTGTTCCTTGAAGATATTTCAAAATCCTGTTAACTGCCTGAAGGTGTGCTTCCTTTGGATTTTCCTGAAATATTCCAACTATTCCCACTGCATGCATGATGTCTGACCAAGTACCTGTCAGATAGAGCAGACTGCCAATCATGGATCTATAGGTTGGTTGATGTACTGCTGCTGATTCATCATTTGCACTGAGGCTGCATCCTGTTACCATAGGGGTACACACCGGTTTCGAATCTTCCATGCCATATTTCTTCAAGATCTGCTTGAAGTACTTGGTTTGTGATAAAAAGATACCGTCTTTATTTTGTTGGATTTGTAAACCAAGAAAGTATGTCAGCTCACCAAGCAAGGAAATTTCGAATTCTTTCTGCATTACCAAAGCAAAGTTTTGACTCATAGCTTCTTCATTGCTACCGAAGATGATATCATCAACATACACAACAAGTATTAGCAATTTATCATTATCAATTTTTATATATAGATTGCTATCTACTGGTCCTTTTGAGAAACGTTGTTGATGGAGGTATTTGTCCAGATGATAGTACCAAGCCCTTAGAGCCTGTTTAATACCATAGAGTGCCTTCTTAAGTCTGCATACAAGTTTTGGATCATTTCCAAGTATGAATCCATCTAGTTGCTCAATATACACTTCTTCTTCGAAGTCCCCATTTAAAAAGGAAGATTTCACATCCATTTGAAATACTTTGAACTTTTGAAAGCTAGAAAGAGCAAGGAATATTCTTATAGCCTCTAGTCTAGCAACAGGTGCAAAAGTTTCTTCAAAGTCTATACCTTCTTGTTGTGCATACCCTTTACAAACAAGTCTAGTATTGTTTCTAATGACTTCTCCATTTTCATTCAGCTTATTTTTGAATATCCATTTTGTCCCTATGACATTCTTATCTTTTGGTCTAGGAACCAACTCCCAAGTGTTATTTTTTTCAATCTGCTCAAGTTCTTCATCCATGGCCTTGACCTAGAATTTGTCTTTTCATGCTTCTCTTACATTTTGTGGTTCAGTGGAGGAGAGCAATGCTTGATAGCTTGAAGATTTAGAAATACTTATTCTTGTTTGTACACCTGCCTCTTTGTGTCCCAAAATTTGAGTCTTTGGATGGTTCTTCTAGACATACCTGGATGGAGTCTTTTCTTCTATCCTTATCTATTCTTCTAGTGCCTCATGGGTGTTTTCTTCATCATGAATCTGATTTGATGTTGAAGGATAGTCCTCATCATCTTCAAAATATTCATATTTTACTTGCGTAGGAGTGTTTCCTTCTTCATCAACCACTACATCAATACTTTCAACAATTTGTCCAAGTCTTTTATTGTAACACTTATATGCTTTGCTGTGGGGAGAGTAACCAAGGAGAATGCCTTCATCTGCTCTAGGTTCAAACTTGTCAAGGTTTTCATCAGTCTTTTTGATGTAGCATTTACTTCCAAATTTTTTGAAATATTTTATCGTGGGAGTCTTACCATACCAAAGTTCATGAGGAGTCTGAGTGCTATTTACCTAGACGTTTGTCTTGTTGAGAATAGTAACTGCAACAGATGCGGCTTTACCCCAGAAGGTTGCAGGAGTTCCAGACTCATCAAGCATAGCATGAGCCATTTGTTGAACCATTATGTTCATCCTTTCCACTACTCCATTTTTCTAAGGAGTCCTTGGAGTAGAGAATTCCCTTCTTATTCCATTTTCTTCACAAAAATCGATGAATTCATCCGAGGTAAATTCCCCTCATCGACCAAACTTGAGGCATTTGATTCTGCAATCTGATTCGTTTTCAACCAAGGCTTTGAATGCTTTGAACTTTTCGAAATCTTCCTCTTTATACTTCATAATTCCTATCCAACACATCCTTGAAAAGTTGTCAATCAACAATATGAAGTACTCTTCTCCTCGAGGTGACCTCTTCCTAGTTCGACCACATATATCAATATGGACAAGTTCAAGTGGCCTGTGAGCTGATCCTTCCTTCTCAGGGAAATTAGTTCTATTTTGCTTACCAAACTGACATGATTTTCATATTGTATTGTCTAGAATTATAATGTCAAGGAGATCATGAACCGCTTGATATTTGCATGCTTTCCTTATCTGAGAGAAGCTTAGATGCTCCAATCTTCTGTGCCATAGCCAATGTTCATCATTCTTGCTTAGATAGCATTGTTGTTGTCCTCCTTTGAGTACATATAAATTATTTGGAGTTGTTGTGCCTTTGATCACTGTTTCTCCTATATCAAGCTCATGAACAATACATCAATTTGATCGAAATATTACCTCATTTCCTTGATCACACATTTGACTAACACTCAATAGATTATGCTTTAAGCCATCAACATACATAATATTTCTAGCTTTGACCTTCTCTTTCAAGCAAACAAAACCTTTACCTTTTATGAGTGCAGGGGTGTCATTTCCAAATGAGACCTTCTTTTCCTTTTCTAAGGCACTATATAACTGAAGTTTTTCTTTATCACCTATCATATGTTTCAAGCATCCACTGTCAATGTACCACTGATTTTCTCGTCCTTCTGCATATAAGGCTACCCCACATCTTTCTGGTTGTGGTTCTTTGTTTCTCCATGTTTTGGGACTCAATGAAGCTTGCTCCTTCTGAGTTGTTTGCCGAACCCTACTCCTGCATTCAGAATCTTCATGACCGAAATTGTTACAAATCGAACATTCTATTTCATTTTCAAGAGCAGAAAAGTTATTGTAGGTTCTTTTCATGATCCCAATCATACTTCTTTATTTTTGAGCTTCTCTAGTCATGACGGTCTTGTAGGCAACACATTGAGTAGCTTTGTGTCCAATGTTATGAAAAGAGAAACATTGGCCATTGAAGAAACTATTGTGATTATCAAACCTACCAACCAAATGATTGTAGTTTCTATTGACATCCATTCTTGAGGCAAATTGAGAATAATTTACCTGCGCTTGGTTGTAGCTTCTGTTCGCCCTTGACGTAAATTGCCCCTGATTTACTTGGTTCTCTCTGTTCATCCTTGAAGTAAATTGTTTTACCTGGTGATCTGCATTATGCCTTTGCTATCGATTGTCAACCTGTTCAGTTTTCCTTGCTACATCAAGATAACTTTTGGAGGTAGATGGATTCGATGGTTCTTCAGAATATCTGAGACCAATATTTATTAGAGGAGAATGCCGCACTTTGATAATCTCATCTAAAGTTTCAGATCCTTTAGAAAATCTAAGATTAAGGGTTTTTCTTTTCTCAATTTCTTTTCGATGTCCCACAATTTCACATTCTAACTTTTCATTGTGTTTATCTCTTTCAGCAAGTTGGAATGTCAGAGTATCTATAATCATATTCTTTTCCTCTAAACAAATTTTAAGTTTAGAAATTTCTTCATAATGACCTTATTCATCTATAGCATCCAAGAAATCATCATCTTCAAGGGCCATCAAAAGTCTATCATCATTACATTGTTCATCTTCATCACTACTTGAAAGTCCATCACTATCTTCATGTGTATAATAGCTCTTCTTACTTACATTCTGTTTTTTGTTCCATCTAACTGGTTCCTTACCTTTATCTTTATAAGGACACTTGGTAGCATAGTGACTGACTGTTCCACAAGAAAATCATTTGAAAGGTAGCTTACCTCTGAATCTTCCAGTCCCCCGTTGAAGGCTCTTGACAAAGTTTGATTCTTCCTCTCCTTCTGACATATGTCCTGACTCATTGTAATCTCCTTTTCCTAAGGCTTTGAATGCAACTTCTCTCTTGTCTGATGGTCCTCCTTTCCTCATTTTGTAAGCAGCCAGGATTCTGTGAAGCTGTGACAAGGTAATGCTCTGTAGGTCCTACTTTTCTTCTATGGTAGAAACTTTTGAATCAAACTTAGAAGACAAGGATCTTAGAACCTTTCCAACCAGAACAACTTCTTTTATTTCTTCACCCAAGTTTTTCATATAGTTAACAATCTCATAAATGCGTAAGAAATAGTTAGCCACACTTTCATCATTGTGCATTCTGAGATTTTCATATTGAATTCTGAGAGTTTGTAGTTTTGCTCTTTTTACCTAATCATCTCCTTCATAGCTTAGAACGATCTTGTCCCAAATTTCTTTTGTGGTTTTGAGCTGCATAACCTTGACGAATTCTGATTGAGATAGACTCCCTAATAGAGTATTGACAGTGTTAGCATTTGTTTCATACTGCTTTTTACCAGCCGTATCTGTAGGAGTTGTTGATGAAAATGTGTATCCTATTTCTATGATATCCCAGACTTTTATACCAAGATATTGAAGATAGGCTGTGATTCTTACCTTCTAGTAGACGAAGTTGCTCCCATCAAAAATTGGTGGCCTGATTGATGCCTCCTTTTCGTAGTTGCTCATGATGATAGATCTTCCTTCAAGTGATCAAGCTTCTTCTAAAGGACCTACTCTAATACCAATTGTTGGAAATAATACTGAGAGGGGGGGTGAATCAGTATTATCAAGTCAATTATTTTTCATTTCATACAAATATTTGTATACGCTACTTGAGTTAGTGAAAACATTGTATATACGCAACTTTAGTTAATGAAACTAGCATATAAGTTGCAGACTTATAATTTAATTTATTCTTCAGATGTTGCTATAAATCTGTGTGTTAGAACCATATAAACAGTAACTAGAAACAGAAGACAATCACACACAAGCACACTAGATATAAGGTGGAAACCCAATGTGGGTGAAAACCACTTGCTGCAATTTGTCTCTATCTTCTTTCAATTTAAAAACTTCCTTTCACAATGTTTTTGTACTGGTGTAGTCTTATACCAGTATGCAGGTATAAACTTCTCTCGTTCACCAGCTTCTCCTCGAAGGGAGCTACAACCCCCTTAGCTCTTGTACTAGCTGAGGTACTAGTACGTAGGTGTTGACCTACAGAAGGCTACAACCTTCTCTTTTCTTCCAGGGGCAACATTTCATAAATTTTCAGACTGGATCCATGAATAACATCAATCAAACATCAAGTATATCTGCATCAACCAATCTTCTTTGTACAACCCAATACTGAATCAAACAATCACTTCTCTGAATGTTGTAAATAACAGTAACCAGACACCAATCCTGAACCCAGAAAACTGCAACAATAAACTGAAGTAGCTAAAACATATTTTATGAGACATACGCTACTTCAAGATGAGGAACTTGCATGCATATGCTTCTGTATAAAGGAAAACTTGCGTATATGCTTCTTTGAATTACTGAACCTGCGTGTATACACGTCTTCGCTGCGCCAAACCTGTATACAACTCTATGAAAGACAATTTCCCCCTTTTTGAGTATTCAAGCATTAATTATACCCAGATTATCATATTCATAGATCAATTCATGCATTAAATATAACAGATCAGAATCGCACAAAGATACTACTATTCAAGTCTTGAGATTTGATCCTTCAATAGAATTTATCCATGTTGTAACGCTCAGGTTCCTCCTTGATTCAGATCTAGCTATGCACCATAAACCAATTACTAGTATTCCAGATCTTTCTCCTCATAAGATATTCAACACCTGAGTCAATTGGCTTGCCAAATGATATCTTCCTTTTTATAGTCTTGGCCTTACTCAAACCATGGCCCAAAACCATAGATAACCACTACTAGGGACCCAATACCTGGGTTCAATATTTCGGACGCAATACCAAGGTCTAGAACCATAGATCCAATTACCATGGACTCAAAAATAATCTTTCCCACATGTACGCGCTTTTCCATGCATGAAAGTGCGTGTATACTCATACGCAACTTTTTATCATCAATACCACGTATATCCGTGACCTAGTTAAAAGGAACTTGTGTATATGAAGTTTTCTTCCATTCTAAGAGCTTGAATTTTGATCTGCCACCTGAGTGCGTTGCCATCAAGGACAACACCTGAGTCATAGTGCCAATTCTATGCCATAACACCAACATGACACTACTAGAGCCAATAAGAAAGATTCATTGATAGACTTGAGTTTCCACATACCAAATACATAAACGACATTTATTGGGGATGAAATACGACCTCAAACACAAATTATTCAAGTTAAAATCATGCAAATGGCCAATGTTGGTGTGGGATGATCTGGTGAATCAGTTGTGGTGTTTGAACACGTTGATGTACTTACTCCAAGGGGTCACTACAATGTTATATGTAAATTTTTATGCTTTCCTCATCACAAATAATGCTTAGAATTTAATGTGACAACTGCTGACCATAAAAAACGTGATCTTCAGGATTGATAAATGTAATTGTCAAACAATAAAATCACTTCGATTTCACCAAATGAAACAAAGTGATGGAAATTAAGAAAACATCATATTTGATGGGATTCGGGATAACACGATTTTGTGATAAGTGTTTGGAATCCAAAGGAATAACACAAAGAAGTTGATGAACAAAATAAGCTTTTACCTAATCATTTGGAGGCTATGCATATAACGATTATAAAAGGAAAGAAATGAAATGAGAATCAACATATGTGACCAGGGTGTGGATGATAAAGGTGAAAGTGATTTACAAAATGATATTCAATGATCTAAGGTAACAACTGACACGGAGATATAATTATTAAATGAATAGCATTATGTGACTTCAGAACAGGTTGAAAGTGCTCTTTAGGCATATGAGACAACACAAGCTACATTACATAACGAACGAGAACATACAAAAAATGCTATTTATACATATGAAGAATTCAGTCCTCTGCAGTACCTGAAACAAATTTGTTAAGAGAAAGTAATATACAACATAGAGATGAAAATAATGGAAATTTTGAGGAATGAGACAAGGAATCATTTAGTTAATAATTTGATTCTAGTGATAGAGTTTTGGGATGTAGCATATTATGTTAAATCATTAACATAAAATCAGAGACATTTTTTGTGCATGAGGACATGCAATGTCCTCCTCTTGGGGGGGCATTGGGTACCAATTTTGATATTGATTTCCATCATATAACCTTCATTTTTCATTCATATCACTTATACTCCATCGATATTTCCTTCAAATTCACATATTATGTACATTTGTTGATTACTTTTCGTGATTTGAATTTTGGCCAAGTTTGACATTAAAATTAAAGTTTTAGGAAGAATCATAAAAGCTCATCATGGCTCATTTAAAGTCATGTTTGAAGGACACTTGGGAATAAATGAAAGATACATTTGGAAACTATAGGAACGGAGGATGATGGAATACCTATTGTCTCACTCCAAATCAGTTAAAACAAGCCTGGTCAAGACTGGTCAAACTTGACCAGTCATCTAGGAAATCTCCTAATTTAGGGGCAAATTTAATATTTTTTGGGATTTGTCCATATTCTATGCAACTGAAAGGATGAATTAGACCCAAGAGATTTAATCGAAATCTTTTTAGGTGGTTACAAAAAATATGACAATTATGTTATAATTTTAGCCTATTTAAGAAAGGCTACCAACAACTATGAGGACATGGTGACTATTATTTTCTAAATACAAGTTGAGACTTGCCTTCTTATTTCTTGTGCATACATTTTTGTGTGATGTGAATGGACAATTTCTATAGTTGATTGTCTTAAGGTGTACCAACAAAAGGTGGAGGGCCCCCATCCTGCGCTAAGTACACTATTGTTGATTTATGTGCATAGATGTAAATATATGTTAGCATCTTCATTTTATGTGTTAAGATTGTATTCCCTGTTTTAATCATTTGTGAATATTTATTGTATAAAATCACTTACATGCTATGGCCAATTAGATAGTGAAAATGGTTTCTTTTTAATGATTAGATTCAATAAAGAAGGATGAACCATGTCTCTAAGTTAGAGCCTCTTCTTCGTTGACTGGGATTTAATTGAAATCATTCTTCACTTTTTCACATGCTTTGCTAGATTAGATTTATATGCTTTATTTCTATGTTTTGGTAATTTAGATAAGTGAAAATGGTTTTATTGAATGAATATAAGTAATAAGGAAGGACAACCAGGACCTCTGAGACAAGAGAATCTTCCTTGTTATCTAATGTTGAATAATATCATTTTTCACTTTTTCATATGTTTTCATACATCAGTTTTACATGCTTTCCTAGAATAGTTTTTTTTCTTTGATAGAAAGAAATTTGAGAAAGCCTACTTTCATGAATTTGATGAGACACTCTAATCATAAATGTGTTTTATAAAATGTAATTATAGTTTTACATTTCAACAAATTTAGGTTCTATCATGAACTTATTCATTTTTTAGTATCCAATAAATTTCTTTCTAAACTAGCTAGATCTAAGATCGATATACATTGGTGTGTTTCTATGTTTACCAACCCAGTTACATAGTATTTTGTCACACCTCATGCACTTCCCTATGTCATACCTTGAAGTGTCCAAAACTTGGCAATGATGCAGTGTACCCATCTTGATATGCAGCTCATATCCTCCCTAAAACCCTGATGAAAACGTGTCTTGAGCCTTCCTTGAAGAATCAAGCTCTAAAAACCTAATTTCAGGACCAATGCAACCTTGACACTCGAAACTCATGTTGATTTATAGTTGCACTATACTAGCATCACGATGCCAATGCACTTTTTGTTTGGATACCCATGCTTATGCCTAAAACTAAAGTTTTCCCAAAGAGGACAAGAAGATTTATGATCTAGAGGCTTCCAGAACGATGAACTGGAGGGTTTTTAGTGTGGATGTTGTCGAATTCTCCCAACATTTCCATTTGATATTATTGCTATGAGCTATCTCCTTGAGATGACAGTCTTCTCCTATCTTTGGAGAGATCCTAACTCCTTTTCCTTGACTATATATTCATCTTCTCCCATTTCCAAATGGTTGGTCTTTGGTTATTTTCACCCTTATGCTGAGACAGTGCCTACATTCTACTCATTTATCTTGGAGAAGGAGTGCTTAGAGAGCTTGAGCTTGGACTTCGACATTCACTAAATGAGAGCTTATTGACATTAGGGTTTGGTTGTATGATTCCTCCTTTATTTCATTAATATATACAACTCTTGGTTCACTTTCCATAAATTTTTGTCTTAATGCATCATTTATCTTAATGCTCCTTGATCTTTTAAGTGGATTACGTTCAATTATGTTATTTGTACTTGTATGCTTTGTTGTGTCCTTGATCTCTTGTGTAGGTATCCAAACGTTTTGAGCAGTAGAGCTAAGCTTGAGTCATAGGTTATTTGAGGTCGTCAACAAAGGAGTGCGTTATAAAATCAGAATGAGGTAGGCCATCTCCCTCTTCTCTAATTTAGGAAAGTGTCCTTGTAGATTGTCACTTAGGTTGCTAGTCCCATTCATTGGGATAGAAAGATTGTCTCTGTTTGCAAAGATGGTTTTCCTAGACAATAAAATGTGGATTCTACTGGGGAAGTTGTGACCCTTTCTATACATTCCTTCGATTAGATTATCTTATGAGCTTGACCAATCGTCAATTTCTTGGTTTGTGTTTATCATTGTAGCTATTTGTAGTCAGTGGTTATTTCTTGAGAATGTTTAGCTTTCTCTAATCTTGAAGACTTTGTTTTTCATTATTTTTCTCACCCAACACTTTTTCTACTCCGATAGAAGCGTTGTCAGTGCTGATTTTAAATTTACAGTCACACTGCTCTGCCTTACATCACCCTTTTTCCTTTAACAGGCACATTGAGCCTAGAGGATAGAAGAAAATTAGGGTTTCTTCTTGTTTTCCATGTTTTTTTACCCCTGTCAGTGATTTTCCAGTGTGACTACAGTGTCTTTGTCTTGATTGACATCCTTGTTTGATTGAAATTTGTCCCTTGGCTTTGTGGAAGTGCTTTTTGAGTACTGACTTCCTTCTAGGGTGTCTAGATCACCCTTCACTCATTACTTGATTTGCCTCTTTGAGATTGATTGTTTCCATTTAGGAGTTGTCAAGACATTGTTCTCAAGTTGCTTTCAGTTCGTGATTATGAAGTAATTTTTGTTAGTATTGAGTCATTTTTTATGCCTTGAAGATTTATTTTACTCCATTGTCAAGCATAGATTACAGTTGCATGCTTTGGAAAGACTGAAAGTGAATGCTTGTTTGATTTCTTTGTTTCAAACTAAAAAGTGAATGATTTCCTCATTTAAGTATTTTTCAAATGATTTTAATTCAAAACCATAAGTGAATGAAATTTTCATTTAGTCGTTTTGTATTGCATTTTCTCCTTTTCTCATTGCATTAGCTTTCATTGTTGAACCAAAGTGAAAATGAAAAATAGAATTAGTGTGTCCTGCTTTAGTGAAGAAAAAGTGATTTTTGTTTCTCTTAGGATTGTATCTTGTTATTGCATTTGGTAGTGAAAGTGAAAGATTATATCTCATTTTTGCATTTTTGCATTGGAAACATAAAGAGTGGTGTTTTAATTTGTTTTTCTTGATTGATGCATTATTTGGTTGTCTCTCTTCCTTCATTAGTTTAATCCTTCATTAAATGAAAATATTTAATTTCTATCATTTAGTTGCATCATAGGTACAGGTGAGATCGTTGAGCCATCAAAATAAAATCTAATTGAAGATAAACTTAAAATTTACATCAATTAATCAAAGGAGAATTTCTAAGATAATGCAAATGTATAGAGGTCTATGCTAGTGACATGTTCTGACGTCTTTAAACGTAGCTGCTATAGTTAACTACCTGCAGTGTTTCTAGAGGGTGAAATCCCATCCCAGTATGGAAGTATATAGAAGGTTGTCCAATACTTTTGGGTATATAGGAGGCACTTCATATCATAAGTATATAGTGATGCTCGCATCAAACAGCTCTGCATTAGACAACACTAACATGGCCTTGTGCTCCCCGTACCATTGAGTATATATTGGGGGACCCCCCTAGGTCGTTATCTTTTAGCCATAGGTAATTGAGTCAGCCGCCTTGTAAACATGATATACCAAACACAACATCTAGGGAGATCGGCCATCGTACATCAAGTCCTTAGTTTCAGCTAAGGTGTAAACAAGAGTTCATGGATATTTGGTAAACCCTCTTTCCTATCATTACCCATTTTTGGTTTATTAGTTGTTTTGTGTCATAAAATTAACTACCAATGATAAACATGTTGAACCCATGCAGTTGCTTCTTGGCCCCATATTGAGTAAATTCCTTGTAAATTTTAATTTTAATCAACTCTCAAAGAATCATATCTTCTCCTTTTTCTCTTGAGAGAAAGTCATTGTGGCTAGACCATTGAGTTCACCTCACAATTCCCCTTCATTGTCTGACACTAAAGGGTCTTCACAAGGAGGTCATCCTGAACTTCTACAGTCACTTGAAGCTCAAGGATTTAAACTTGGAATTGTCCCAAGCATCCAACCCCTTGCTTCTCATCCTCCACCTCAAAATTCATCGTCATCTCAGGACTTTGATTCAAAAACCCCTGAGAGTCCATAGAGCTTTGTTTTATATCCTCTAAATCCGTTAGTTGATCCAATTTTCAGATCTCGTCAATGCCCTTATAGTCCATATGATCAACTGGTTGTTCCTTTAGAGTTATCTACTTGCCTGTCTCAGGTTCCTCATCACCAATTGTTTCTAGCTATGGCTTCAGAAGGTGATATTCCAACCTCTCCTCGAGGTCCTCTGGAAGTCTCTGCTACACACTCCTAATGTTGATGATGAGTTTTAATATGACTTTCCTCTAGAAGGATTTCCTTATGTAGGAAGAGTTCCATCTCAACCGACTCCTGAAAATAGTGGGCCTATCCTTCCACTTGGTTATACAACCTTGGCTCAATTAGTTTTAGGAACTCCCAGTGCTTCCTCTTAATACCAAATTCCTATTTGGCTGTCAAATGTTATGCGTACTTCTAGTATGTTTATTCCTAATGTGACCTCTTAGATACCTATGAAAACTATCATTACTTCAGTTCTGATTCAACAGACAATTCTATCACAGCCATTACTATCATTTCAACCTTCTATTCCGATGCAACTGACTATTTTGGTTTATACATTTTTAAGCTCCTCAGTCCCTCCATCAAGTGGACAGAATGTACCACAACCTCATTCATAGCATGGGGGGGGAATCCCACGTTTCCTCTTGTGTTTGCTGGAACCCATGTGAATGGATCACTAGTTCACATGGTTGGAGTGATTCAACCTAGTCCTAGTTGTATTCCTAATCTCGTTGGTCAATCTGGAGCAATTAATATCTAGTATCAATAGCCTTACACAACCAAAATACCCCTCCAACAGTCTTATGTTCCATATGGTTCACAAGCACTACAAAGTCCACCTTATATTCCATAAGCAGGTCCTCATGTGCAATTGGGTCCAAATTCTATTCCCAGTGCATATGTTCAAATCCCATTTGGAACTTACCAATATCCACAAGGAATCCCTCAAGGAACTATCCAACAACCTTTATTTCAACAAGGGAAACCTTTACAATAGCAAGGGAAACCTTTGCAGTAGTAGGGGCAACCTTTGCAGCAGTAGGGGCAACCTTTACAACAGTTTCAACAACCTTTGAAACGACAAACACAATTTCTTCAACAACCCAATCAACCATTAAATCTGTAAATTTAACCATTGCAACAGCAAGGTCAACCCTTGCAACAATAAGCTCAACCTATATATAAACAAGGTAAATCCTTGCAAGCACAAGGTCAACCCCTACAGTAGTAGGTCCAAAAACTTTATTAGTAGGGTCAATAGGTATAACAACCTCACAATCTATATGTCGCACATAATGCTTATCCTCCTTATGGTTACCAATGGCCTATGGCAGGTCAATATCAATCCTACCCTAGAAATAATCCACCTTATGGTCAAGGTACCCCTCAGTGGGGGCAAAATCAATCCCCTTATGGTCAAAATCCTCCACTTTGGGGGAATAATCCTTACAATCAAGGTTGGAACCTGTAGAATGGGCCTTATCAAAAGCCTTATATCCCTTTTAATCTACAATTTCCATTTTTAGTAACGTTGGAACTGCCTGATATCTCGAGTCTTGCTAATGAGCCAATTCTTCATTCGCATTATTGGCCTCTAGTTCCCACTAAAATTCCAAGAAATTGCCCGAAATTTGAAGGAAAATCTAAATAGGACCCTCAAACCCATGTGATGACATATCGCTTATGGTGTTCTTCCAATTCTTATGTTGATGATTGTGTTTGCCTCCAGCTCTTTCAGTGAACCTTGACTGGTGTTGTCGCAAAGTTGTACGTTGAATTACCTCGAGGTACCTATGCAGAACTTAACTCTTTGGCTATGGATTTCCTCACCCACTTCTAGCTACCAGTTCATTATGAAGCTGATACTCATTTGCTCACATCTCTAAATCAATATACTGTGACCCATATCTTTGATCATATCCATGAATGAAGATGTCGATGTCACCACATCAAATTTGAAATTCTTGATGAGTTGTTGACCGAATGGTTTACCAAGTCATTCATACATAAAATTTCTAAAGATATAGCAATGGGTGGTTGTGTTACCAAGGACGATGCTATTTCCTGCACCCAGTATTTGGATTTGGTATATTCCCAATCCGACGTGCTATATGAAATGTTACTTGCTGCTCCATGAACATATTCGGATCTGACATCTTCAAAGTCTCCCGATGTACCAACTATTAATGGAATAATTGGATTAGTCTCCCAAAATTCCACCAAATCTTCTTCGAAACAAAAATTTGTTTCAAATACTGGTTCTAGTTCCCTCTAGAAAAACCCATCAAATCCTGGTAAAAGCTCTGAGGTTAATGTCATTCAGTCTACCATGATAGGTAAAGCCTTGAAATGTAAGAAGAAGGGTAAAGGTAATCAAAAATCCGATACCTCGAAACAAGGTCCTCCTAAGTCATCTACTGATGATGCTTCCAAACAAAAGCCAAAATATCATTGCCTCATTTGTGAGGAACATAATCATACAAAGGGCTATCCTTGATGTGCAAAAGTTAGTCATTTATTGAAAGGGACCCGGGCTCTTTTGAAAGAGTCATTCCCATCTCAGAAGACTCAGTTGGTATACCAATCACAATCCTCTGCCTCATTTCGTTCTCAATTTTACATGATGATGGGTTCATTAGCTATCTATGTAGCCAATTGATTGAAAGATTATCAAACCCATCCAAAACAAACGGTGGAAAAGGAAGATATTGATATATCTTCTACTTCCGCTCCACCCAATTTTGGTCCTCTCCATATTGAGAGACCTAATAATGAATCCATTATCTGACCACCTCCCAAAGGTGTGCTTTAGAAGTTATCCTATAATCTGAATGCTAGATATGCTCAACATTATAGTATTATCGAAGACTTAGCTCAAGCGCCTTCGGTGGTGTTATTGTATGATATTGGAGGAATTGATCTTGTTGATTCGAGCTTGATTACTTTCAATCTTGAAAACCATGTTCCTCGTCTTCCTCATCAAATTTCCTTTTTGATTGAAGTCATTAAAAAATGAAAGACGATCCATTGTACTGTCATCAATGAAGGTGCTTCTACCTACATTATGTTTGTTTCATGTTGGAAAGCTATTGGCTCTCCACCTCTCAATCAGTCCCCGAACACCTTCGAGGCCTTTGATGGCAAAAGCTCCAGGCCTTATGTTATTCTCACCAGTTTTCCCATCACTTTGGATGGGAATACTGTCGAGTTAGAAGTAGAAGGTGTAGACATAAATCTGAACTATAACCTTCTACTTGGGCAAAGTTGGACCCATGCCATGTTTTTTGTGGTTTCCTCTTTGTTCTAGGTGCTCCATTTTCCTCATGAAGGAAATATCATCACCATTGATTAATTGTCATTTTCCTCTTCCAGTGCCTCAAATGGAAACACTCCATATGTGGGGAATACCAATATTCCATATGAGAGGGTGGGGGTAGGTATTTTCAAATATTGAGCTTGAATAGGAACTTTTTCTCTCCCCCCTTCTCATGTCACCTCAATCAACATTATCTTTGTTTCTATAGACCCATGGATGATTCCTTCTCTAGCTCAGCTTGATTCCTTTGTTGGAAATAATACTGATTTGGGGGGGGGGTGAATCAGTATTATCAAATTATTCCAATTTATACAAACATTTGCAGATCTGACTATTGAAACTTGCATATACCTTCAGACTTATAATTTAGATTATTCTTCAGATGTTAGTCACTAATCTGTATTTCAGAACCATATAATAGTGAACAAGAACACAAAAAATCAACAGTCACACCAAAGAACACAAGATGTAAGGTGGAAACCTAATGTGGGTGAAAACCACCTGCTGCAATATGTCTCTATTTTCTTTCAATTAGAAACTTCCTTTTTCAATGATTTTGTATTGGTCCAGTCCTTTACTAGTACATAGGTTGCAACTTGCAGAGAGCTACAACCCTTTCTCATTTTCTAGCTTCTCCTGGAAGGGAGCTACAACCGCCTTAGCTCTTGTACTAGCTGAGATACTAGTACGTAGGTGCTGACCTACAGAAGGCTACAACCTTCTCTTTTCTTCCAGGGACCATGTTTCATAAATTTTCAGACTGGATCCATGAACATAAAACATACATCAAGAATATGTGCATCAATCGATCTCCTTTCCACAAACAACTACTGAATCAACCAATAACTACTCAGAATTCGGTAAGTAGAAAACAACACCAATTCTGAACCCAGAACACTGCAGCAATAGACAAAAGCAGCTAAAATATATTTCAAGAAAATTCTGCAACTTCACCAATAGAAACCTGCGGATATCTGCACTTCTGCTGTGTCAAATTCGTGCACCTCCACAACTGAGCGGTCTCGCCTGCGCACCTGTGCACCTGCATTGTATCTGTTATCACTAAAAAGATTTCAAAGGAAAAGGGTAAGGTAAGGAATAATTGGTTTTGGTAATTCTCATGCTCCTTTCATGCATAAGAAGCCTTGGAAAACTCAGGGTCAGCATACATCAGAGTTCTTTGAAGGCTCAAGCAAGGCATGTAAGTTTTGAACAACTTCATGGTAGATGGAAAGGCCATTTCAAACAAAGGAAAGATCAAGAGAGTTGAATTGGCATTAAAACTATGTTTTGGTTATTACACAGCAGTTTCATAGCGTGCTACGAAACTGCTGTAGCTACATATTTTAATGAAGAATCTTGACCAATTTTGAGTGACAAAGGGAAAATATTTTTGAAAGGAAGTTTATGAAGATGATCATTCATTGATGTAAGTTTTGTTCATGATTCTTAAGGCAGCTTCAAAGGGGTTTTGGGTCAAGTCTATAGTGTATATAAAACAAGATAATTCCATGCAATTGTATGAAGAACAACCGGGGTAACTGAAGCAGCCTTTTTCAGGAGAAAAACGGTTTTAAGTAGTCAACTTCTAGGAGGTCTCCAGAGAAAATGAAAGAATATTTTGGAAAATTGAAAGAGGTTTTTATTCCTAACATACTTAAATACAAAAGCCTCTTTCATTTTCTTCAAATTAATTATGAGCTGGGAGAAATGGGTGATTAAACTTGTGCTACAAAACTGCTGTAGGTGCAAGTTTTTCACAGGCATATTTCTCTGTTTTACACCGGTTTTTAAAAGGTACCTTCTGGGAGGTAGGGATGGTGTTTCAAAAAACCAAGAGAGTTTTTGGTTCAGCACATATTGGTTCACAAAAACCTCCTTCAGTTTCCTCAAATACATCATGCGCTGGGAGAAATGAAGGACCAAACTTGCGCTATGAAATTGCTGTAGGTGCAGTGTTTCACAAGTATATTTCTCTGTTTTACACCTGTTTTTCAAAGACACATTTTGGGCTATAGGAAAGGTGTTTCAAACAACCAAGATATTTTTTTGTTCAGCATGGATTGGTTCACAAAAAACTCCTTCAGTTTTTCAAAATACATTTTTTATCAGAAGTTATGAGCTTTGTCCCAAGACCCATTTTTCAGCCAGAACAGAGCAAGGGACAATCTCCTAGTTTCTAGGAACATCAAGGATCGATTCTGGACAGTGGGAGAAGTATTTTAAAAAACCAAGAGAGGTTTTTGTTATAGACATCCTGGACTACAAAAAACTCCTTCAGTTTCGAAAAATGTGTCATGGATGAGGAGATAAAGGCTCTGTCCCACGTGCCATTTTCAAGGATCCTAAACCTAAAAACATGGAAACATT
>APFE030703351.1:49267-66622 GCA_000404065.3 Pinus taeda | reverse complement strand
GAAGTACTTTATCATTTCGAGGATCATCTTGTGGAGAGCCCGATCAGAACCTGCAATTTTCAACACAAAATACATGTATAAGATTACATCATCGCTGAGGTAGGCATTCCCATACTCAGATCAAAACTTTAACTAACAGACTAACTATTTTGGTACAGGAATGATTTATAATACATCATAATCATAGACTCGTGTAGACACAGTATGGGCGCAGCCATCTGTTTATGATTGGTCTACAACATAATGAATACAAAACTCCTCGCAGCCTGGATGGTGGAAACTAGATCCAGGGTCTTCATCTCTACTTCCCGGATTGGTACGATTCTAGCCATGTGAATAAATAAGTCGATGTCAAACATGGTAGAAACCACTTGATTACCAGTCAATGATGTAAACTGTTAACAAGCGTGAGAGAGACCACCAGTAATGTCAATGGTTCTCAAAGTACCCAGCACAATCCATGAGATGTGAATGAATGAGTCGATGTCGAACATTTCATGGAATCCCTCGATCGCAAGTCAATGATGAAAACTGACGTCGAAGGCGAGAAACCTGCCATTGATGCATGTAGACTCCAAGTTACTGACGATTTCTAAGTCAACTCTCCAGATAATGTGCTGATGTCGATAGAAAGCGACCCGTCGCAGGCAAGCCACAACACGAAATCATAGTTCAAGTTGAAGAAATGTTGCTGCAGGGACTGACTCAATGATGACACAATGAATGATAGGTATTTTGCGGTTGAATGTTTTGTTTACAGACCTCTTGAACACATAACGACACAACAGATGGTTTGGTGACGAATGACTCAAAGTCGACTCCCATAACCTGGCTAAAAAACTGTCAATGATTTGGTCAAATGTGAGGCAAGGGATTTCCCAACCCAGGCGAATGAATAAGTGTCGTGTTCAAGAGTGGTAGTAAGGTTTTATTTCTGAGACAAAAGGATATCAAATAGGCTCATTCTTCTGTTTTTTCCCCCACTATTTCTGGCAAGTACCTCTTTATTTTTTACAAGCTTGAGGAGGATAACATATGCTTGATTATAAGCTCATCCTTCGGATGAGTCCAACTTAGTTTTTGATTCGAACCCTAAGAAGGAGTGGTCCGTTCCTGGTTGTAATAGAACAGGTCCTTTACTGTGAAATTTTAACGAGTCCAGTATAGGAGAAACTCGGCGTTTTTCATTTTTAGAGAGTCTGAAAAACTTAAGGAGACTCCGGATTGGACTTTTTCGTAAATTTGTGTCTCCTAAGCCCGAAAAAGTATAAAATAATACCTAGGAGAACCGCTTGATCTTGCGACCAAGGAGTACTTTCATGGTTAGTGTCTTTGACCTGAAAGGTAAAAATCGATCAAAAACACGTCCTTTTATTTCCAGTATCGAGTTTGAAACGACAAAAACCTGGCAATCTTTTCTCGTTTTTACGGTCATAAAAGGGCTATAAGGGACCGTCTTTTAATTCCGTTTTAACGAGTGTAAAATAAACGCTCGGCAATCTTTTCATTTTTTAGGAGTCAAAAAAGGGCTTAAAAGATGACTCTGATGTTTCACTTTTTCGTAAGTTTTAACGAGTTCGAAAAAATGATAAAAATGTACTCTACGAGATCATTTGAAAGACTTGACCTAAAACTACAAGAAAATTATGCAAAAAACTGAAATAACTAACCTAAAAATAATCTCGGGATTTTCATGAGTTTAATGAGTCTTGAAAATAACCGAAATTGACTCAAGATAGGTTTCATTTTTACAAAAGCTTGAAACAAAGAAAAACTATGCTTCGAAGTAGTTTCATTTTTACACAAGCTTGAAACAGAGTGAAAACTGTGCTTGAATGCCCCCTAAGCATAACTGTTAGAGCGCATGCCCCCCCAGCTTCATTTAACCAGTTGGATGAAATGAAGGTTCAGATACGAGATCACTTGAAAGACTTGACCTCAAACTATAAGAAAACTATGCAAAAGACTAAAATAACTAACCTAAATATTCAACTTAACATCTATGAGGTCTAGTCAAACTCTCGACTCAATTAGAGGAGGATTTGTTTCATTTTTTAACGAGCTTGACAAAGGAAAAGAACTATGCTCGGCTTCGGTTTCATGTTTACGCAAGCTTGAAACGAAAAACTATGATTGTTATAAGTTCACATGCCCCCAGCATAATGACGCAAATCAAGGTACATGCCCCACAAGCTTCATTGCATTCAATGAGGTGGATGAAATGAAGGTTTACTTTCGAACTCTTGGAAAGACTCATGGTAGTTGTTTCATTTTTTAACGAGCTTGACACAAGATAAGGAACTATGCTCACGACTACTCTCTACTATCTACCTAGCAAAAACTTTACTCTAAAAACCTTGATTCATTGTTTAACGAGCTTGACACAAGACAAGGAACTATGCTCTAAAATCCTTGATTCATTTTTTAATGAGCTTGACACAAGATAAGGAACTATGCTCATGACTACTCTCTATAATCTATCTACCTAACCTACCCTTGTTTCATTTTTTAACGAGCTTGACACAAGACAAGGAACTATGCTTAAAAAGTTCGCATGCCCCCAGCATAATGACGCAAATCAAGGTACATGCCCCCCAGGCTTCATTGCACTCACCCAGATGGATGGAATGAAGGTTTACTTTCAATATTTACCTTGAAAAGGGAGTTGTTTCATTTTTAAGGAGGTTGATCAAGAAAAGAACTATCCTCATACCTGATTCATTTTTTAACGAGGTTGACTCAGTAACAGGAACTGTCCTCGCAAAATCTTACTTTCTACAATCTACCTATATATCCTAAAATCTAGTTGATTCAGTTTTTAATGAGGTTGACTCAGTAAAAGAACTATCCTCATACCCACTGATTCATTTTTTAACGAGGTCGACACAGTAAAAGGAACTTTCCTCGTGCTAGCCTGTTTCATTTTTTAACGAGGTTGATACAGGAAAAAACTATCCTCGTCAGCCTGTTTCATTTTTTAACGAGGTTGAGACAGGAAAAAACTATCCTCGCATTCCCCTATTTCATTTTTTAACGAGGTTGATACAGGAAAAAACTATCCTCGCCTCACTGATCATGGCTTCCAACTAGAAGAAAGACATGTCAATGGACACACCTTGATCATGGCTTCCAAGAGGTCTTCATCAGAAGGAAGAATAGTTCTCTGGAAGGAACACATGTCAAGGGACTCAAAAGGGATAAGAACATCGTGTTCAAAGAATCCCATAGAATTTTCCATGTCAATTACCGGATCTAAATCAAAGGAATATGAGCAAACAGTGAGAGGCTCACTTACATCGGTAACTGAAAACATGGGATCAGTTGCCACATAATTAACCCGTGGCGGGGTAGATACCACGTTAGAATCAGGAACATTTAGGGTTGTCATATTATCGGTAGTTGAAACAAGACTAGGGAACGAAAGCTGGTCTACAGTCACAATATTTCCATTGTGAGGGAAAGACATCACGCGAAAGAGTGTCGATACGACAGCTTTCATTGCATAAACATAGTCTCGCCTAAGGAGTAAATTGAAATCCAAGGGACCTCGAACTACCATAAGATCAATACAGACAGTTTTACCTTCCAAAGTAATAGAAAACTTAGGAAGGATCCCTAAAGGTTCACTAATGGTTCTGTTAAAAGCTTTCAGATTCTGCGTAATAGGCACAAGCTGAGGGGAACCCAAAGCTTTCCAGGCGGTTGAGGATAAAATACTAACAGAAGCACCTTCATCTACCTGTGTGCGATGCATGTCCCTACCACCAGCCTTGACAATGATTTGGAAAGGGGTGGAGGAAGGAAGACGAGGTTCTGTTAGTCGATTCCAATCAAAGGAAAAGACCTCAGTACTTGGAGGGGTTTCTGTAGAAACAGGTGAAATGCCCCCCGACGTAGAGGAATAAGATGTAACAAAAAGAACCTGAGCGGTATGAAGTTCACTCTCTAAAGGGAAAGTGGGATTGATCGAATGTGAAATTGAATCGACCACTAGATCAACTAATGGATCATCAACCTGAGTGACATGAGTTTCACTCTCCAATGGGAAAGTGGGATCGACCGTACTTGAAATTAGATCAATCACACCGTCAGTTGACGGTAGGTTGGGTAAAAGTTTACGGTAACCAGTTGGAAATTCTTGCTGCGGAACAGTAAGGTTTTCCAACAATTTTGAGGCTTCATCCATGTGAGGGAAAATGTGAGTTTGATGACTCCCATTGCATAACTTACAAGGAAACCTAACTTTACCCTTTTTCCCAGAAACCTGACTATCACTGGTTGATGGATCAATGGAAAGTTGATGAGATTTTTCTGACCATACTTCCAAGAACTTTGGAATACCAGGACAATGATAAGGAAGTGGTCACCCTTACAAAGCCTGCAGGGTATTTTGGTTTATGCTGCATGTTTGGATTTCTTTCCCCTCAAACACAACTAACACTTACAGCCGTGGTTGGTTGGTTTGACTTCTTTTTATCTTTGCTTTCCTCTTCTTCTCTTCTTCTTTCCTTCTTCTTCTGTCTTAGCCACCTGGTTACTAGCATCAAGCTTTTACCAAGCGAAGAGGAAGAAATGAGGGAAGAAAAAATTAGCCGAAGGAGGTGAAGGGTCAACAGAAGTTGGTGATGTTGAGATGGTGAACTCTGTTGAGGTGAAGCATCCAGTTGAGGTGGAACAATTGGAGTATTTGGGCCAACGAAGTTGAAAATAACCATATCGGTAAACCTATTGTAAATCCAGGTAATGACAAAGTAGCCATATAAGGAGGACCAACATTTCCAAAGTAAGGAAAAGTACTAGGATTCTCGTTAGGAGGGGTTCCTAGGTTGATAAATTCCGGAACATTTGCCATTATATTCAACTTCAGTGAATTTTATTAACAAATTAAAACTAAAATTAACAATTCACAATTCACACCTAACAATTAAAATTCACAATTCACACCTATGGTCTCTAAAAGTAAAAACAAACAAATTAACACGCGCTATCAAATCTAGGAGTCAAACCACACACAAACAGTAACTTTCCGGACAGAAAACACTAGTTGGTGATGAAATCCAACGTCGCAGAATTCAGTACAGAAATGGCGGGTGGAACAGTTACCCCGGCAACCTGCTTAATGAATAGACTGGATCAATCTCCTCCACTTTAACCGTCTCGAGTGAAGTGAACCCCCCAGAAAATCCAAGTGAGTCTAGCCGACGTCTGCTCCAGGTACAGTGGGATCTTCCCTCCACCGTCACCTTGGGTAGAATCCTAAGATAATGGACACTAAGGTTACCAACAGCAACAAATATACCTGGGGGAACAGTCTATGCTCCGACAACACGCAAGGGCAGAGTATCAAGATCAATCCCCTTACCAGCTCCTTGACAATGGTTAATCCAAGGTTTACTGATAAGTGACCCCAGGCTCCTCGACAATGGTTAATCCGAGGTTTACCGTTTTTAATACGTGCGTGTCTGGCGTCGTTCCAAACGAGGGAGGATTGATCCCCTCACTGGTTCATACACGAGCTTGTGCTTCTCCTTTAAGAGGAGCTTTCCCAGAGTATAAATGTAACAGTTGGATTTATCCTACCACAAGATGAGCTACTTGTTTGGTTTAATAGTCTTGGAGAGTTAATTACTCAGCTACTCCAAGACACTAGCCTAATCTATGTTGGTGTTTCAGAGCCCTAGAAATGTAAAAATTACTATATGAATTTTAATTAAGCGCTGTGTTATTAAGGCTGTTATTACTCAAATGGGTAAATGGATATGAAACCAATGGTGTTATGACCCGACTCAACTGAATGCAATCGAATATGATAATGTAATCTTTTCAATTCGATGAATCCTAACTAAAGTAAGGAGAGAGTTTCCATTCACTTCCAACAATGCAAAAAATTGATCACTAAGAGAAAATATAACAAATTCTGTAATGCACTAATTTCATCAAGATAAACTAATGCAAATCAATTTCAAAACCATTTTTTTTATTTTTTTTTATGTAAATTCAAATCAAAGAAAACTGATCTAAATCTACGATTGATTTTTCAGAATGTAAACTATGCAATTGTAATCTACGCACAATTCTCTTGAAAAGTATGCAAATGTAATCTATGCACATTTTTCATTCATATTCCGAAAAGGAGAATTCTAATTATGCAAATGTGATCTATGCAAGAGAATTCTCGAACACAAGATGATTCTAATGTAATCTAAGAACCAATCAAGTGCAAGTCGAGAAAATTGGGTGAGAGTTCCAAAGATCAAAAATAAAAACACTCAAAGGTTTGTCTCAGTCGTGAAAAGACTGAGACAAACCTCCAAGTAATGACCAAAGGAAATCAAATTTAGAATTTCTCAAAAAAGAGACTCAAAACACCCAATTGATAAAAGCTTAAAGCAGGAATGCCAATGAAATTAGCCAAGATGAAAGCTTCTGACAGGTAACCAGTGGATCTGGGCAGCAATAAATAAACTATAAACAAAATCTAATGGGTAAAAAGGAAAAATTGAAATTTTCTAAGCTTTTGACAGGGGTACGCAGGCAGCCTGTTGGCACAGGTGCGGCCACGCTCTGTGTACAAAGCAAAAGTGCGTACTAGTACGCACTGTACTTAACGCAAAGGGTGCGTACTGCTCTCAAAATCAAGAAAAATAAAAACTAACTCAACCCTAAGCTATTCCACCCAAATTCACAGTCAATCAGTCAAAAACTAGAAAGAAATCAGAGTTTCTCAAATCAAAGTATCAATCAAAAGAAAAATCAATCAATCCATGGATTCCCCAGTGGATTCGCCAATTTGTCATGCGGAAAGAGTTATTTTTGTGGACAAACCTAACCTCCCTAGGAGTCTAAGACTCTCTAGTGACAAACAAACCAAACAAGAGCAATCCTTCTCTAAACATACATTATTCTATGAGAACCAAGTGTTTCCGATCTTACCTTAGGTCCAACGCTTGTTGTAGCAGTCCAGCCTTGCTGATCCAGATGAGCTCCTCCTTCACTTTAAGACCTGCATACACTAACAAGGCAAGCGATTACATAACACCTGAATATTTCATAAAACAAAGCATATTCATCACATAGACCAAGGAGTACATGAAATAATTCATTAACAACAAATCATTGAGAAGAATGGACTTATTTGTATTAAGGAAACAAAAAAGGAACCATTACAACCTGAGCCTTTGTGTTGTGCAAGCTCCTCCCAGGGTCCAACAAGAGATTTCCTCTACTTTGACAAGCTCACCCACTCCCAATATGGCAACAAGAAAGGATAGTGATCTTTCCTCACAAGTCAACAATGGAAGTCCTAATTCCAGCAGCATTTACCCTTTGGAATGTTCAGCTTTCAACTTTCCCTCCTCTGGCCCAATGCCTGTATTTATAGTATTCTAGAGGACGTTATTCAGTTCCAACATCATGGGATACTCCCTCTTTTGGATGGGGTAGCTCCTCTCTTGATGGGATAAGCTCCTCTATCATAGGGATGCATGAACCATCTGGAGGCGCTCAATACACGTCAAACACTCTTCTATAAGGCTCTAGAAGTTACCACAAGTAACTTTTTAAAGATGAAACTCGCGCCTTTTGACCTTTACAGGGGTACGCACCCATCCTTTGGCTTACAGAGCGTACAAGTACGCAGGTACAGTGTGTTTGGAGTGCGTACACGCAGGCAAGGTAGAGAGAACCTGCGTACCCAGAGATAAACATGTTTTTAAGTGACTTTCTCTCTTTTTGAAGTTTGACATGAAGAGCAGAGGTATGAGGCTTGACAAGGAGGATAATATGACTATTGATGGAGCCATATTAACTGCAGATAGTCATGGTGACAAATTTCAGTGTAACAGCATCCCCCATTCCTTCGCTTTCACTGAGTATTCAATGTGGACTGCCCTCGACCATGCTTCCCACCATCACTAGACACATCAAAGGTTGAAGAACAACTCACCAGGGACCAAGTTCAGCAGAAGTTTCCACATCTCATACAGGAACTCAACGCAATGGGGACCATTACTTCCTAAGGTGGAGGAATGATCTAGGTGGATCTTGGTGGCCACCCACCTATCCCACTTGGACCCCCACAACTATCTCTTTCAATTTTTCAGTTTCCTTAATTGTAGCACAGTTTACTATTTTTAGCAATTTTTCGGGTCCTAAATTTCCGGAGCCATTTTGAGGCCCTAAACAACATTTTTTTGGGAACAATAGGAGCAACATCAGTATATTAACTGATGTTGCTCATCTCAAAGTTGTAGTTCTCGGATAGATCTTTCTAGCGAGGTATGGTGCACGTCAAACGGAGATCATATGCCAAAGTTACGACACCGGGAAGTTGATGTACCAATTTACCCAAACGAGGCCCATAGTTTGGTGCTTCATCTCCTAGGATTAGGTTTTTGAATGTTTATGGTTTTCCATTGTCTCTCAACAATAAATAGGCCTTCTAGCCTCATTGTAACACAGTTCAGAGGCATGTAGCTGCCACATCTCTTCTCAAAGATAAGCTACCATCACCCTAGCTGGTTTATTTCCATTTCTGTTTGTAGCATATTTCAATATTTTATATTTTAATGAAGAAATATTATTTTCTGCTGCATCTCTATATTTATGGTTATTTTCTGTAATTTTTTGTGTTCTTGTTTAAATCTGGATCAGTGGTTTCAGAGCAGTTTGCTTTTTCTCTCTTTTTTCTTTGCATGTCCCCAACGAGGTCGAGATATAAGGAGTTAGGGCTTGAACTGGTCGAACCTTTGCGAGACCAGCCTCGCAAATCCCGACGGCCTCCCATGGCGGATGAAAAGAAAGATGAGGGGGAAGGAGATCCTATCAAAATCTTGCTCGAAGAAGCCCTCGAGCAATAAAGGAACGCGATGATGGAAAACTTTGCCCAGTTCCTTCAGCGGCTACCCTGGGGCAACGCATCTTCTACCAACAGCTATGATGGAAATGCCACACCCCTTAAGGTACAAGTTAACCTTGAAATCCCCATATTCAAGGGTCAAATAGATGAAAATGATGTAGATAAATGGTTAAATTTGACAGATGCATATTTTTCTGTTCATGACTTTTCTAACCAGGCAAAGATCACTTTTGCACATCTCAAAGCAGTCCCCCACGTCAAAGACTAGTTGGAAACCTACTGCAAGTAGAAGGATGAAAGTACAAGCTCACTATTTTTAGTCGCACCCACTTGGAATTCATTTTGGGATGCCATCAAGGAGCAGTACTACCCTGTCAAAAGCTATGAGGATAAATACATAAAGGGAACCATGCTACGGCAGGGAAGGGACCAAGATTTGTCAAAGTTCACAAATATTTTTCATACCCTTCGCACAAAGTTGGGTATCAAGGATTCTGAGCTACATTTGGTACTTAAATACCATGGTTGCCTACACAGGTACATCCAAGAAGAGATGGAGTTCCTGAAAATCTCCTCGCTCAGCACAACATACCGATACGTTGTCAAGATCGAGCAGAAGTTTAAACAAAAGAAGCGAGACTTTGGATCTGCAAATCCGAAGAACAAAGGACAGAGCCTAGGCGGGGTGACCCAAGATAACCCTTTGAAGCTGCAAGAAAATAACAACACCACAAAGTCAAAGAAGGACACAAGAAAGTGGTGTGAGTTCCATAAGAGCCCCACTCATAACACAAGTGAGTGTCGGACAAAGTAGTCGTTGGTGGTAAAGTTGAAGGCTTCAGAATCAGAAGCATGTTCTGACCCTGAGTCATAACCCGATAAGGGGAATGACAAATGGAAGAAAACCATTGATGCAGAGCCCAACGCCATTTTTGCCACTGCCAAGCTCTAGAAAAATGAGCCCGAAGATCTAGAGGAGGGGAGCGTATTTTCCACTCACAAATGTGGGTAAACGGTTCGCTGTTGCAATTCATTGTCAATAGCGGCAGCCAAAAGAACCTCATTTCAGCAGATGTCGTGAAGCGGCTAGGACTACCAACTACACCACACCCATGCCGTACAGTATCGGGTGGCTTCACCAAGGACGAGATCTTTGAGTCCACCAACAGTGTCGCCTTCACTACAGCATCAAGCCCTTCACAGATGAGGTATTGTGTGATGCTGCACCTCTTGATGTTTGTGATGTATTATTAGGCCAACCATACTTATGGAAGCGACATGCTGTGTATGAGTCAAGGCCTCGCACTATTATTATCTCTTTGTGTAATACATTATACAGGATACCGGATGTAGCCCCACCTACCACCACTTCTTTGATCTTTTCTAAGAAAGGCAGTAAGATCATCTCCAAGAGTAGGAAATTTATTTTTTGTCTGGTTCACCCTCAAATTAAGGGGAAGATCTTCGCCACATCCATGACCCCAAGAAGGGTTCCTCCATGTATCAGCAGCAGCATATGAATACGGTCATGAAAGTAGACAGGAACATCTTCTCCTCCCCCACAGGGGTACCGTTGCAGTATCAGGTCAAGCATTCGTTTGATCTAACTCCTAGAACACCTCTACCCAACAGGTCGATATATCAACATCAGGTACCACACAAATTTCAAGTGGGTGACAAAATCTAGTTGCATCTGCAAAAAGAATGCCTTACAAGAGCCCATTAGAAGCTTAGACCACTCCGATATGGTCCTTACACCATTACCAAGGTTGTAGGAAAAAATGCTTTGGAGCATAGCATTCCCCCATTCCTTCGCTTGCACTGAGTGTTCAATGTGGACTACCCTCAACCATGCTTCCCACCATTACTAGACACATCAGAGGTCGCAGAACAGCTCACTAGGGACCAAGTTCAGCAGAAGTTTCCTCATCTAATGGAGGAAATCAACGCAATGGGGACCACTACTTCCTAAGGGTGAAGGAATGATCCAGGTGGATGTTGGTGGCCACCCACCTATCCCACTTGGACCCACACAACTATCTCTTTCAGTTTCTTTAATTGTAGATTTGTTTACTATTTTTAACAGTTTTTCAGGTCATAAACTTTCGGAACCGTTTTGAGGCCATAAACGACGTTTTTGGGAAAACTGGTAGCAACATGGGTCCACGGACTAATGTTTTTTATCCCAAAGTTGTATTCCTTGGATAGATATTTGTAATGAAGTATGGTGCATGTCAAACAGAGATCATATGCCAAAGTTACGACCCCGGGAAGTTGATGTACCAATTTACCCAAACGGGGCCCATAGTTTGGCGCTTCATCTCCTAGAGTTAGGTTTTTGGATGTTTAGGATTTTCCATTGTTTCTCAACAATAAACAGGCCTTTGAGCCTCATTGTAACACATTTTAGAGGCATGTAGCTGCCACATCTCTTCTTAGAGAGAAGCTACCATCGCCCTAGTTGGTTTATTTCCATTTCTGTTTGTAAGCATATTTCAATATTTTACGTTAATGAAATGAAGTATTATTTCTACTACATCTCTATATTTATGGTTATTTCTATAATTTGTTGTGTTCCTATTTAAATCTAGATCAGTGGTATCAGAGCGATCTTCTCTTTCTCTGTTTTTCTTCGCATGTCCCCAACAAGGTCGGGATATAAGGAGTTATGGCTTGAACTAGTTGAACCTTTGTGAGACCAACCTCACAAATCCCTATGGCCTCCCATGGCGAATGAAAAGAAAGACGAGGGGGCAGGAGATCCTATCAAAATCTTGCTCGAAGAAGCCCTCGAGGGACAAAGGAAGGTGATGATGGAAAACTTTTCCCAGATCCTTTAGCAACTACCCAAGGGCGACGCATCTGCTTCCAACAGCTACATTGGAAATGCCACACCCTTTAAGGTACAAGTTAACTTTGAAATCCCCATATTCGAGGGTCAGATAGATGCAAATGTCGTAGATAAATGGTTAAATCTACAAAATGGTTATTTTCTGTTCATGATTTTTCTAGCTGGGAAAATATCACTTTTGCACTTCTCAAAGCAGCCCCCCACATCAAAGACTAGTGGGAAACCTACTGCGAGCAGAAGGATGAAAGTACAGGCTCACTATTTTCAACTGCATCCACTTGGAATTCATTTCGGGATGCCATCAAGGAGCAGTGCTACCCTGTCAAAAACTATCAGGATAAATACATAAAGCAGACCACGCTACGATAGGGAAGGGACCAAGATGCGCCGGAGTTCACAAATATTTTTCATACCCTTCGACAAAGTTGGGTATCAAGGATTCTGAGTTGCATTTGGTACTTAAATACCATGGCTGCCTACACAGGCACATCCAGGATGAGATGGAGTTCCTGAACATCTCCTCACTCGGCACGACATACTGATACGCTGTCAAGATCAAGCAGAAATTTAAACAAAAGAAGTGAGACTTTGGATTTGGAAATCCGAAGAACAAAGGACAAAGACAAGGCGGGGTGACCCAAGACAACCCGTCGAAGTCGCAAGAAAAGAATAACACCACAAAGTTAGAGGAGGACACAGGAAAGTTGTGTGAGTTCCATAAGAGCCCCACTCATAACACAAGTGAGTGTCGGACCAAGCAGTCGCTGGTGGCCAAGTTGAAGGCTTCAGAATCAGATGCATTTTCTGACCCTGAGTCAGAACCCAATAATGGGAATGACAAAGCAAAGAAAATCATTGATGCAGAGCCCAACATGACTATTACCACTACAAAGGTCTAGAAGAATGAGCCTGAAGATCCAGAGGAGAGGGAGCGTATTTTCCACGCACAAATGTGGGTGAAGGGTTCACCGCTGCAATTCATTGTCAACAGCGGCAACCAAAAGAACATAATTTTAGCAGAGATCGTGAAACAGCTGGGACTACCAACTACACCACACCCATAGCTGTACAGTATCAGGTGGCTTCACCAAGGACGAGATCTTCTGGTCTGCAAGTAGTGTCGCCTTCCCTATAGCATCAAGCCCTTCACAAATCAAGTATTCTGTGTTGTTGCACCTCTCGATGTTTGTGATCTATTATTAGGGCAACCATACTTATGGAAGCAATATGTTGTGTATGAGTCAAGGCCTTGCACTATTATTATTTCTTTGTGTAATACATTATACAGGATACCAGAGGTAGCCCCACCTACCGCCACTTCTTTGATCTCTGCTAAGAAAGGCAGTAAGATCATCTCTCAGACTAGGAAATTTATTTTCTGTCTGGTTCACCCTCAAAGTAAGGGGAAGATCATCGCCACATCCATGACCCCCGCAAAGGGTTCCTCCACACAGTAGCAATAGCAGATGGACATGGTCATGAAAGCATATAGGAACATCTTCTCACCCACAGGGGTACCGTTGCAATATCAAGTCAAGCATTTGTTTGATCTGACTCCTAGAACACCTCTACCCAACGGGCTGATATATCGTCGCTCCATTCTAGAAAATGCCAAGTACAAGCAATGATATGATCAACATCAGGTACCACACAAGTTTCAAGTGGGCGACAAAGTCTAGTTGCATCTACAAAAAGAATGCCTTACCAGAGCCCATCAGAAGCTCAGACCACTCTGATATGGTCCTTACACCATTACCAAGGTTGTGGGAAACAATGCTTTGGAGCACAACATTCCCCCATTCCTTTGATGCACCGAGTGTTCAATGTGGACTGCCCTCGACCATGCTTCCCACCATTACTGGACACATCAGAGGTTGCAGAACAACTCACTAGGGACCAAGTTCTACAGAAGTTTCCTCATCTCATGGGGGAACTCAATGCAATGGGGAACATTTCTTCCTAAGGGGGGAGGAATGATCCAGGTTTATGTTGGTGGCCATCCACCTATCCCACTTAGACCCCCACAACTGTCTCTTTTAGTTTTTCAACTTCCTTAATTGTATGACAATTTACTATTTTTAGCAGTGTTTCGATTCCTAAACTTCCGGAGTCGTTTTGAGGCCCCAAACGACGTTTTTTGGGAAAACTGGGAGCAACATGGGTCCATGGATTGATGTTTCTTATACCAAAGTTGTATTCCTTAGATAGATCTTTCTAACAAGGTATGGTGCACGTCAAACGGAGATCGTATGTCAATGTTACGACCCCAGGAGGTTGATGTACCAATTTTCCCAATTAGGGCCCATAGTTTGGTGCTTCATCTCCTAGGGTTAGGTTTTTGGATGTTTAGGGTTTTCCATTGTTTCTCAACAATAAATAGGCCTTCGAGCCTCATTGTAACACAATTTAGAGGCATGTAGCTGCCACATATTTTCTCAGAGATAAACTACCATCGCCCTAGCTGGTTTATTTCCATTTATGTTTGTAAGCATATTTTAGTATTTTACATTAATGAAATGAAGTATTATTTCTGCTGCATCTATGTATTCATGGTTATTTCTGTAATTTGTTGCGTTCCCATTTAAATTTGGATCACCAAGAGTTTGACATGATTTGGTTGATTGATATAGAAGAGCAGCGTTTGGAGTTTTGACATGATGCATGATAATTACTTAGAACTTTGACTTGATGTTGAGATATGTTCTGGACTATAGATCTCTCTATGATATAAAATTTGGGATTTGACCTAATGACTAGTAATTTGATTTTACGACTAACGATTTTCCTTTATGAGAATGATATATGAACTTCCAATGACTAATATTGGTATTCATAATGGTTTTGTATTGGCCTCCTCATTCTTAGCACATTGGTTGAAGTATTGACAGTTGCAATTCATTATGAAGCTATCTCCATGAATGGTTGGAACCTACATGAATTATCCTTAGTGTATGCACTTGCATCTAGTGACTTATATTATGATCATGAGGATGACTTGATGAAATTTGGATTGATATTTCTTATGACAACTTGTTGGCATGATAATAGATGAATTCATGACTTGATGAGAGCTCTACCTATCACCTAATCTAAGGAATATGATATTGTGATATTGTGATGATCTTGATCTTGGTTCTGATCTGGCATCTAAACTTTGATAAGCTGACTTAGTTGATTTGATTGTACAATATTGTGATTCTGAGCATATTGGTTTGGAAAAGTATTATGCTTGCAAAGATCACTATATGAGGAAATCTCCTTGATCTATATATGTCCACATTGGCAGTTATCTGGTGAAGCCAAGATGATGTGTTGATCCAAACCTCTACTTCAGAAGTGTTCTAAGGTACGACTTTGATTTTGAATTTGGTTTTATATACTGATGGTCTACTCTTGATAGGAAATGAGCCTTTGATGATATATGTAAGAGGGAGATGCCTTCTGAAGCTCAAAATATTGAATCATGGCATATTGAATTGAATTTTGAATTTGGGAAAAAAAATTCTATATTGCGAAGCTATTGAAGAAATATTGGAAAGTGGAAATCCAAATCCTTGGAAACTCTGATTCAATTTCAAGAAGTTGTGAAGAGATATTGTTGAACTTGACTTGGCAGTTGACAATTTATTGAACCATTGGTGTTTTGTTTTGAAAATCCATCTATATATATACATGATGTGTATAGAACCTGAGTCGATTCATGATTGATCCGCTTCATTCACATTGAGTTGCTTCCTAACATCTTTAAAATTACTTGCATGGGATGATCCTCCTATGATATATGACTGCTTGGGTGTATTGATGATGATTAGGATCGTTATTGATAAGATGAGAACATTTGGAGGCCACCTTAGTATGATATATTGGATGAGAGGTCCATAACATGACCAAGGTTGAGTACGATGTTGCTAGCATGACTATCCATGTGGCAGAATGAAGAAGTTCCTTGGAGAGTTGTTTGAGCAGGATCTGGATATGACATGGATACATTATGATGACAAAAAGTGGGAACTGATTTGCATAGAATCCCACATATATCTGGGATTGAGATACCTTCATATATTGAGTTAGTGTTGCTGTATAAAACAAGTTCAAGCTTTTTGTTGGCACCTCCTTGAGAGGGAGGATGACTATGGTATCATTTTTGTGATATATATAATTCTTTATGTTCTAATATGATATTTGATTTGATGTATTGTATGAATAGGAGATGACTGTTATTTAGACATGATGATTAGAAGATATGAGAACGATGATATGTTTTAGAGTAGGATTAATCAACAACACTGAGCCAGCTCTTCCCCCCTTGTCTGAGCTCCCATGGTGTGGAATTGAGATAGAGGGCTCTTAGGGTTGATGGAACTTTGGACAATAGGGTATCACCCCTATCTATTACCCATAGGATTTGAGTAGTAGGTCACCCTATCCTAGTATTTGTAGAGTATACCTCAGTTGGCATCATACCCACAGGTAGGGCTTGTTGGGATTGTCCCTCCCTATCTAGCCAACGATTTGAGGAGGCTTGGAGGCATGTGATCCTTACCTCTTGGTAATTTAGGTATCTTGTCCAAGCTCAGATTACGATGCAGCTGTTCTACTACATGACTATTGAGGGTCATTGTTGGGAATATTAGTAAGCAATAGGATGGGTTAAGCAGTAGCTCCCTTGTATCACCTATTACTCGATATGGGGTCATAGTAGTAGATCCCCCATGAGATTTTGAGTTGAGTAGTATCTCCCTGATGTGGTTCCAAGTTGATATGTGATCCCTGATGATATGCTCTCTTATGTTGATGTGGGTCATAGATCTGCCTCCCAGTTGATATTTTCGGGTAGTAGCCTGTTGGCAGAGATTCTGAGTAGTATCCCGATAAATAGAGGGTGGTAGATTGAGCTCCCTTCCAACATCAAAAGTATTCTTCTTTTAGATTCGATAATATTTAACATATGAGCAAGGAAAATAAAGAGAAAAGAAGGAATGAGAAAGATATTAATTTAGATAATCAGTGATGATATGTGATGATGCGATACATGAGATTGGATATGATTTGATGACAAGATACACATGACATGATGCAGGTGGAATTCTCCCTAGTTGAGAGGTAGTGTTAAAAATATGAAAATGCAGTCAAAATCATGGAAAATTTTAGGGGCTAATGTTCGCCCAGTGGGCTAATTTTCCATGATTTTTCCACAAAAATATTAGCCAATTTGCAATTTTAAGAAAGACAATTCGCCCAAATTTTAGAATATAAAATTATTTTACCTTAAAAATCGCCAACATTATATAGAGACTATATATAAAATCATTATAAATTTGAATAATTTTACAAATATATCACTAAACATTTTATATTTTGCATATTAGGGATTAGTGAGATTCGCCAATGTTTTTAAACTTCAAGAAAATTTTCCATCCTTAAAATTTTCCTTGCGTGACAACATCTCTTTACAAGCTTTTGTTGCAGCTATGTACTCTGCTTCTGTTGTAGAGAGGGCTACTATTATTTGTAGCCTTAACACCTAAGATATTGTTGCACCTGCAAATGTATACAAATAACCTATAGTGGACTTTCTGGTATCCATATCTCCAGCCATATCCGCATCTGTAAATCCTTCAAGCACAGTCTCATCATGACCAAAACA